>WYDI02015390.1:5010-27506 GCA_009867235.2 Psittacus erithacus
CCGTGCCAGATCCACACAGGGTACAATGACCACACCATATTCTACTCTGACACGAATCATAACTGCGTTTATCACACCACCTCATGCAGATCAACTTGTTTTCCTCTATAGAATAAGAAAGTGATCAGAACCAAAATCAGATTTGATTGTGTTGTTGTGTTTCCATTTTGCAATGTCTTTTCTTACATGGCAGTAGCTTGACAGGATTCAGATGTGTCTAGAGGGCTGTCATGGCACAGCAACCTTCCACTAAGGAACCAGAACGAAAGCACTATAGCATCATGTTCATGCTGGTACTAGCCAAATAGGGTGAGTTTTATGCTCTCCACAGGTTCCACTCATGCTTTCTAACCTCTGGAAATAATTGCACCCAGCCTATTGGAATCACAGCTTGTTCCCACTTGATCTTTCCTTCTTCTTGGATATACTCTTTTTCAGGTGCCTTCATTTTAACTTTTCCATACTCAGAAAAATTAGTGCCAGTGTTTCCATAGCAACTTTAATCTTTATTTGCATTACAATAAAATTATTCATTTGATGTTCATGGAGCCATGCTATCTAACCTCAGCATGAAGACCCTATTGGTCTGTTGCAGTCCAAGTCCTTACTGATCTCTGGAGGCAGTTAAGGATATGGTACATATACAAGTTGCTGTTGTATTTCCAAGGGACAGATATTACTGAGTCAGGAATGAGATTGGTTCAACGTTCAAATAATTATAGCTAAAAGGTATGTTTTGTACTGTTAGTGATGCTTTTTAACCACTGAGAAGGAAAAGGAGGCTATTTAAAACCATACTTGCTGAGGAAGTCTCTGGAAAGAAAACAGATACTTCTGTCAGATAATTGGTTTTGTTGGTATACTAGGATCTTGGAATTTTATTGGAGCTAGTAACTGCCTAATGCAGACCCATATAAGAGTCTCGTATAAGTCTCAGCCATATATTATAGAACAGTCTCATATAACAGTCATATATATACTCATGAATTCAGTCTCATATAGCAGTCATATAGATACTCATATACTCCGTCTCATATAGCAGTCATATAGATACTCATATACTCAGTCTCATACAGCAGTCAGCATGTGTCAGTTTGAGAGCTGAAAAACTCTGGTTTTGCTTAGCATACAGTCTTCTCATTTAATGCATATCCAGCCAACACATCCATAATTGTTTCCATTGCAAATGTATGGACTGGCTGAGCTGAAAAATATGTGTTTGGAGACATACTTCCAAACCTATAGTCAGGCACTTTCAAAGAGACCTTGTTTTCAAAACATTTACTGGCATTTTAGCAACCAAGTTGTTGCTATATGCTTCATTTGAGCTGATAGGTATTTAGTGTTTTAGAAAATTAAAGCAGTTATTTGAGTGCCTAGCAGGGAATAAATGGCATCATTTTAAACATCAGCTTTTAGAATCTTGTGTCTTAGTTTGAATCTTATTCTGAATATAGGAAGGGATATTAAAATAAACTGGTAGCTTGACAGAAAAGTGACTTTTTGAAGAGGATTTGTAAATTCAGGAGCTACCTATGTCTTTCTGAAAAGAAAAATATTCACATATTTATGAAAAAAAATACCCCACCCTACTACGTATCCTACAGGCACAAAAATCCTCATATCTTGGAAAGCATCTTCAGCTGCAGAGATTTAATAGGATCATAGCAAAGTGCAGTTACCTAAGAACCATGTAGCTGCTAATTGTAATAACTTTCTTACTGGTTGATTGTTGGGTGTGCAGAAAGTGGCAGCCATCAGGGGTCCTATGTTGGAAAACTTGATAGGGTTGTATTCCTAACACTTTGCTACTGGTTTGGTTTGATGAAATGCTATAGCAGCCTGTGCGTTCAGTTCGCCTGGAAGCAGACCAACTAGCCTTATTGTGAATCCCAGCAGAACTAAACCCCTGGCCATAACTATCATTCCACTTCCAAGGATGGATTTTAACCTGTCCAGTGCTCACCTGTTTTAATAGGTTATAGTGAAAATAATGGCTGCTAAACAAAGTGTATGGTGCTAGATGGTGTTTGAAAGATGGTATGCTCATGTTACTCATCTATGGTCTTTTCTGTGTTCAGAAACATTGCTACATGACGCTTCCTGCAACGTGTCTAGAAATCTATAGTTTTGTCAGCCTTGGTGGTCGGTAGTGAATAATGGCTGCTGAGGAAGGCTGAGGAATGGCTTGATGGTTGGTTTAATTCTTGCCATTTTGGTCAGCTCCCACTCATGCTCCTCTCTGAGCCCAGCCATGATACCTCTCATGTTTGTTGGCTTTGTCCACTCCTTAAGCTTGTTCATTGGATGTAAAAATAACAATAAATATTCCCCCTGCCCCCAGTTCAGAAAATAGCTTTATGCAGGAATGTTGCCATGCAGTAAGTGATCATGAAATTGCTAGTGATCCTGTGAAAAGACTGAAAGCAGTGTATCTAATAGCACAACCCTACAGGTTAAAGAGCCTAAAGAGCCAGATAAAAATTGACAGGCTATCATTCAGGTGGTGAGCAAGTGAAACTGTTTTGGGGCTTACCATGATGGTTGTGATTTATATCATGTCTGCATGACTGCTGTCAACTTCCAGAGACAGCTGGAAATAGAACAGCTTAAATAAAACACAGAGGGAAAGGTACTGCTGAGAGCAGTAATAGAGAGAGGAGTGGGCTCTGGGAAAGAAAGTCAAATGCTACAACATTTAATTCATTTTTCCCACATTGTTATGTAAATGCTAAGCAGAATAAGAATGTGCCTTACTTTTGCGATATTTATTACTTTCTGATACCAGAGCATGGTGGGTTGAGCTTGGCTGGATGCCAGCTACCCACCCAGCTGCTCACCCACTCCCACTCCTGTTCCCACTCCTTAACGGGGCTGATGGAGCAAAGAAGATGAAAAAGCTCTTGGGTCAAAACAAAGACAGTGAGATCAGTTACTAATACATTGCAGAGCCAGCAGGAAGTGACTGGCTGGCTGTTCAGCACGGGGCAACTCCTGACCTCCTCCCACAGAAGCCACCACTGAAGCCCTCCTTCTGCAAAATCCTTGCCACCACCACCGCATACACAGAGTCATTAAACTATTCCATTTTAAACAACAGTTTTCTGCTTCATATGCATAAATCTCATTTACTTGCCAATAACTGTCCTTTTCATGCATAATTAAAAATCCCACCCACCCTCCTCACCAGTGTATATATCTGTAAGTAGTTCTGACAGCTACATTTCTGGAGGGCTGAACTGGTTGCATTTTCTTTTTTTACTATTTATGCCACTTGGTACACTGGTTTAATATGAAATATTTACATGCTAGAGCTGAAAACAAGGAAATTATCAGAAATGTGGCAAGTTAAAAGCTGATTTCTCTGTGACCAACCAGCTTCTAATGCTGCATGATGTCTTCTGTCTGGACCTCCAAGAGTTTGTCTTGATTTCTCCGCCAACCTAAATGAGAGCTTCATGACATCATTCCTTGGTCAAACAAAGTGCGTTGCACAAGCTGAGACAGGATAGACCAAATTTAGCTCATACACGTCTGCAAAGATTGTAAAGGAGACTTCATCTTCTTTGCTATAAGAGATGAACTTTCAGGATCTTCATTGTTTAGGCAGGCAGTTTTCCCCATCAGTGTTATGGCCCCCTTTTTCTGCTCCTGTTCATTTGAATCAGTACACTCCTGCAACTGAAGGGAGAGGCTGATTTACACCAGTTACGGAGCTCTTGGGCAAGTTCCTTAGAGACCAATAACCAAAAGCCTATGAAGCTATAGACCTCAAGTTTATCCCAAAGCATATCTTGTATATCCAACAGAAGTTTTTACCCCAGTGACAGAGTGCATTGGTCAGAGTATTAAATCTATGTTGACAGGAAACTTTTTCATACCAGAGTTGTCAGCACTAACACTTCAGTTGCCTTTGATGACAGAAGTATGCAGTGTGGGACCAACCCTATTTTAATTTCATAATTTGCTGACTTCTTTGGCCTTTTTTTTTTACTGTTTTCTCCTGTAACAATTACACTTTGACTAGCAGTATAAATTACCACTTGCTTAAAGCTCCAAATTTTATATACTCCCCCAGCCTGCTTTGCCTAGAAAAAAGGCAAAGCTTAAAAGCTTCTTCTTAAAAGAAGTTTCTAATTTTTTGAATTAAGGTTCATGGTGATACAGAAAAAGAAGAAAACTACTTCTCCCTCTAAGTTCCCACAGACTTCAATGTCTAGTAGATTCTTTTACATCCACATATTATGAATTGTAGCATGATATATTGATCTTAATTCTTTTACACGCTGAAAGATGTTTTGGCTCTGGTTTGTTGTTTTTTAATGACATTGCTGGTAATGTTTTTTCATTAATTTTAACCAAATGCAAAGTTGTGACAGGAGATGGAGAAATTCATTGAAGCATCCACATCAGTTACTGTATTCTGTTTCTCAGCCCTGTAGTGAATCTCATGGTTGTGAACATGGGCCAGGAGTGAGACCACAAGAGTGGGCAGCACTCTAGTCAGCTGACTACGGGCCTCTCCTGCAGAAAGTCTGCATAAACTGGGAATTAGAAGTGACAGCCACATAAATTAAATCATTGTGTATATCTTGTCATTTCTAGTTCAAGTGACATTAAATATTTTTCTTTTTAGTTACTAGCAATAAGTTGAACTTAAATGCTCAGTGAACTAAAAAGAGCCAAGGAATACCCTGATCTGACAGTAAGTTACTATAGCTGCTAAAAAAAAGAAAGCAAAGCATGTAAGGGAAGTTCATTGATTGAATGTTCTCTTTAGGAAGTATATTTATCTTTCATATACTTTTGATAATGTTATTTCTTCTAGTAAAATACCTGAAAGGCATAAATTATCTCTATGAGAAAACAGTGGCACTGTCCTCTGCATAAAGAAGCTATACATGATGGACTAGAGAAAGGGTTTATATACTTGGTAATACTGACTAACCATTGAAATGGGCAGACATTTGACATAGTAGCTATAGACCTCTGCCAGCAAAAATGCTCCAAACATTAACAGTCTTCAAATCAGGGTGTTCAGAAGTGGAAACCACCTGATGACTGAAAACTACATATAGCACACAGGTGAGAAAATATCATTATTACTATTGCTATTGTTATTGTTAGGCTGCTTCTTCTTATTGTTGTTGTTGCTATTATTATCAAAACACAGCTGCTGGCTGATGTTGATCCAACTTTTCAGAGTCATCTATTTTTCTGGAGGATTTTAGTTAAGAAAACCGAAGCTCTTCTGGCTGCCATCAGTGACTGTTTTCCCCAGTTGCTGTATGTGTGTGTCAGAAAAGTAATCCCCTAGAAAACCCAGCGCTGACTTTAAAAGTCTGAGAAATGTGTCATTTTTTCTACCCAAACAACTGTTGGAATCAAAGCTGTTTTCTGCCTGTTTCTTTTCCATATACTGGTTGCACTCCTTCCTAATATGATCCAGTGAGACTCCCATAGGTTGCTCAATACCACCATTTTTTTGTACTCTCACATCCATTAACAATCGGTGTTTAAATTCAAATACCCTTTTTCCTAATAAAAGCGAAATTTCAGAAGCAGTTTGTAGCACTTGCTGTCAATATTGGTGCTCTTTTAGGCACAGACTCTATGTTGTTCCCATAGAAGTGTGCCAGCCTAAGAAGGCTTGCACTAAGAAGGCTTGCACAGCCAGTATTACCAAGACCCATTTTAAAAGCAAAGGTACACTACTAAGCGCTACTATGACTGCAGCCTTCAGGAGGAGAACGCTACTGAGTTGCTAAGACTTACGACTTTCCAGCTTCTAGCTTATAACTTATAAGCTAGAACTTATAAGTTTCTGCAACTGCTACTCAAGGCTTTCACACAGTTACAGTATGTATTCCATAAATTTCAATATTGCTTCCACTATAGCTCAGACTTGATCTATCTTGAAATTAAAGCAAGTGTGTTATTAATCCTTTTGATGATTTCATTGTACTATAATGAAAGCTGTGCATTAGTCCAATATTTGCAGATGAGAAAACTCTTAGCACAAGCAAATGCGTTTACTTAAGCCTTGCACAGGTTAACAGTTAATGCACCTTTACTTAATTTGCAAAAGATAAATATGGCAAAAAAATCCTTTAACAAATATTGGAGTTTTCTGACTTCATTAATATATCCTCAAGTGCATTTTTAAAGGGTCTGTAGCTTTTCTCTGGTGCTTTCGTATTGGACGCTGTGCCCCCTCTTAATAGTAAGTAGTTACGTGCCACAGCATCCAAACAGAATAAACAAAGTTTCAAATACAAGACCTCGGAATAGTTAATCCATTTCCCCAAACTTGTATCCACGCACTTCTCTTGCCTTTAAAAATGTACTATCCGGGTGACTGAGAATAAAAGAAGCTATCTACTCATAGACACAGAGAACTCAGAAAAAACCCTTCAAAATCTCATTGTGTTAGTGCTTTTAATGATTTACCTGATTGCAACAGCAGGCACTACATCATAAATAAAATGTTAAAACAAAATGTTCCTTTTAGGTTTCATTTTCCCCACACTCTCACGTTAGTTGACAGTGATAGAAAACTTTTCCACAGTAGGGCTGGGGACTACTGATATCCCTGATGCCTGTTGTTAGGACATTTCTTGTGTCACCAGCTGACAGCAGTGTGGTCTTGGGCAGAAGAAGAACAAACAAGACCACAGTGCTCTAAGTTGCCCTACAAAAGCCTGATTCCTCTCCGCATGCCCTATTGTTTCTGCCTCAAATGACTATCTCTATGCTTCCATCCTGGCCATCTCAGTGCAACAGAGAGGTTAGTTTTTGTTTAGAGCTGCTTTCAAAGCCTCTTGAGAGTGTCAGCTAAAATTTTCCAAGGCATCCCAGATTTACGCTTCAGTAAGTTTCTTGTTTTCAGTCTGAAGCTGGGGGTTGATTTCTGACTTCTAAAGAAATTCAAGTGCGCTCATGCCTACATCCCATGAGACTGAGGCATTAGTGTGACTGCGGTACTTTTCCATACTTTTAGCAGTTCTCTTTCAGTGTAAATGCCATTCAAAAATGTTTTAATGGCCACTAGATACTGATATGTGCCTTGTGACAGAGGTAGTTTTTAATGTCATATTTCTGCTCTACACCTCAAGGAACTGTTAATTATTCTTTGCAGTTCAGAGTACAGGGTTTGCAAAATCATCTGGCAAAGCGTTTCTGAGACAAGCTGCATGTCATGGCATTATGGACTATCTCTGCTAATGAATGGCTGAGGGGCTTCCAGGTTTCCCTTGAAGAGTTAAAATTACATATTCTTGGCTGAGATGGGAATCACAGGGTTTCTTCCATTATGGGCGAGAATACAGCATGTTTTGGCATTTTTATTTTAATATACATTTATACAGGTTTACAGCAGCAAGAGTGACAGGATGAGGAATCAAAGTGAGGCTGCTTTTTAACATAAAGTACACTTTCCCTTATTTCAGTGTTCCTTAAATATATCACTTTTAGGGCTTTTGAAGGAAATAAGCCTGATCACAGGTGAGGCTTTTCCAAGGTCTCATTATACATATTAAGTTTTCTCTAAGTCCAGTGATGAGGTGAGTGGGCAAGAATTAAACATCACTAGCAGAATAGTCAGGCTTCATTCAATTTTATTGTGACTCAACCCACCTTTTACGTAATGGAAAGGTGTAAGGTAGTTGCACTAGTAGATAAATGTTTAATAGTGCCATAATCTGCAATTTAGATCTTGGCCTATTCTTGGTTTTCATTCTGGAGTTGCAACACGTTGGTGAAAATGGCGACATGAAATCCCTTAACAAGCTAATTTTCACTGTATGTTAAAATGCTTACACAAGGGAAAAGCATATTGATTCTTATGCCTGCCTCTTCCACTGCAACAGCTGCCGTTTGAGGGTTTGATGAATTACAAAGCTTTAGCTCTGATTTCCTTAATGGTAAAGGTGAAGAAATAGAACAATTGATCATCTGTGAGAGAAAAGGAACCATGGACAGTTTATCATGTTGGAAAATGTTCAATGGTGGGGAAAACAGGTGCTTAAATTTGGATGATAAACTTTTTATACTTAGGCTTATCATTTTTTATTTTTTTTTAAGTCATCTGCCACCCTGGAGTTATATTCCAGTTTGCCTTTAGGCTGGTATTTTTCAGCCTGTTCTGTTTGAAGGGCTTCTTTCTAGGTGAAAACCTTGTCATTTGGTGGGACAGTGGAAGAGTGTCAGAATGTACTCACTGATAAAAATGGAAATATTGATGGTAAAAGATGAAGTCACTGTTCATCTGCTGGCAGGTGACAACCACCTATCACAAGTCACTGTACTGCAGGGGGGGAAAAACCTCTGTAGTGACACTGAGTTTAACCTTTTAATAGAAACAGGAATGATGGCAAACTAACAGAGGAAACAATGGATGAAAAAGTGAGACAAATTGTTTTACTGCTGAAATTCTGTTCCCTTTGTGGTTGCAGTCAAGTGTTGGTTTGGGGCAGAGTGCTGGTTCAACACCAAAGCCCAGCCAGGGCTAGAAGAAATTGTTAAAACTAGGAGTTGTGAAATACTCCAAAAGGAAATTGGCAGTACTGTGTTCCAGAGTAAATGCATATTGCTCCAATGAATCTCCGTCTTCAAATATATTTTAACTGACTTTTGTCTGGGAAGTAGGGAAAATGTATTGCACTTGTCTCTGTTCAGAAGCTCTGTTTTCCTAGTATAAGGACTAGGAGCATCATCTAATTATTTTTTTAAAAAAAGAGAATCTCTCAGAGAAAATACCAAAATGTGGTCTATTACCTATCAGTATTTTGCAGGCATCTGAAACTTACTGTCCTGGGTTCAGCAGTAGCAGTCATTTTTCTCCTTCTTTCACTGCTGGTGCAGTGCTGTGTTTCTGACTTTCGGTCTGGGAACAGTGCTGATAATGCCGATGTTTTTAGTCGCTGCTCAGTAATGTTTACACTGACCAAGGACTTTCTGAACCTCATGCTCTGCTCTGGGAGGAGGGGAAGCTGGGAGGAAGCAGAGACAGGACACCTGACCCAAACTAACCAAAGAGGTATTCCATACCACAGCACAACATGCCCAGGATGTAAATTGGCAGTTACCCAGGAAGGGCTAGGTCTCTGCTTGGTTGGCAGGCAGTGAGCGAT
Organism: Psittacus erithacus; assembly: GCA_009867235.2. Classification (NCBI taxonomy): domain Eukaryota; kingdom Metazoa; phylum Chordata; class Aves; order Psittaciformes; family Psittacidae; genus Psittacus; species Psittacus erithacus. The sequence goes on from WYDI02015390.1 coordinate 14,142, forward strand.
TGTATTCTCTTCATTATTATTATTGGTGGTAGCAGCAGAGATTTGTGTTATACCTTAGTTACTGGACTGTTCTTATCTCAACCTGTGGGAGTTACATCCTTTCCATTCTCTTCCCCATCCCACTGGGAGCAGAGATGGGGGAGGAAAGGTGGGGGAGGGGGAACAAGCAGGCTACGTGGTTTTCTATTTATGACTGAGCTTAAACCACGACACTTACTCATTCCATTTTAATGTAAAGAACACCTGTGAAATTTTGCCACTTTCATACACAAATGAAAGTGTTAAGAGGCTGAATCCAGCACTGCCCAAGTCTGTAGCCTTTTTAAGTTTCTTTTAGACTTGTGCACAAAGATCTCTACTAATATGGATTTTTTTTCCTTTCTTTCCTTCTGACCAGTCCTCAAAGTTAGACCATGCTGTATTGATATTTTCCACAAGTTTTATTTTCTCAGGCTACAGATCATGTTTTTTTCTTAGTAAATAATAAAATTCACAAGGCAGCTGCCCCTGCAACAGCACAAAGAACAAATCTTTTGCTTTACAGCATGTCTTCATCCAAACCCACTTAAGGAAAAAATCAAATATGTGGAAGATTTATGGATGATGGAACAAACTCTTTGACGGATGTAAGTAGCCAAATGACACTTCAGTGCTCTCTGTTCTCCCTTCCACAAACCACTCATTAACAATAGAAACAAGTACCTTTATATATCTAAACGAACTGAGAAGATACAGGGGCCTGGCAGGGCTCTGACAAGAAAATGTTAATTGCTTAGAAGAACCTGGGTGAAGAAGGTTATGTCTACATAAAGGCAGAGGAGGTGGCAACCCAGGTGGTACAACTGCTTCACTGGGAGGCGGCTGCTTCCATGGACCCTGGAAATATGTGGCTTAGCCAGGCAGCTGGTGAGCTTGGCTAGATGGGGCTGCAATGATCCCAGACAAGCCTAGTGGAGAGATGGAGGGAAGTGGAAGAGTTGAACTGCCCCTCTTTGTTTCTGTTTTTCTGGGCCTGTCCCAGGAAAACGGGTGCTAAGGAAGTTTGAAGAAGGAATACTTTTCAAAAGTATGAAAATAATTCTTTTCAAAGTATTGATGTTGTATGATTTTCTGACTATCCACTTTGGAAATATTAATGAGCTTTTTCCATCAAACACTTTATGAAGGACAACAGGGGAAAAGGAAATCAGGAAGGTGGAAACACTGTGTGCCTTTTCACTACAAACGGCTTCTGACATGAACTACCAGCAGATCACAAAAGTGTCACACAAAAATCTTTCTCATGTATTAATTTAGTTCAAATCAAATTTGTAAAGGAAGGGTTTAAATTCTGGAGACCATGACCTCACTCAGAAAATTTTGTGAGACAAATTCCTTTTCAAGTACAAATATGGTACTGTGAGCAAACCTATAGTAATTCTGCAATTAAGACTCAGCATTCACCAGGAATCAAACTGAAAGTGGAAAGACATTTCAAACAAAAGGAAGCAAAGGGAATAAATAACTTAATATTTTTTCTCTTGCTTGTATTTTTATGAACAGAAACAATAAAATTATTAAGAAACTTCAAATATGGCAATTATTATTAAAGTCAGAAAGCAAAAACAATATATAGACAGTGTATTGGGAATATCGCTGTTGATACCATCTAGTGAATTCATGAAACTAAGGAGTATATTCTTAGTATATCAAAACCAATCTTTTTTTTTTTTTTTTTAAATTCCTAATCCAAATCATCTTCACAAAGCATGAGTTTTATTGAAAAGAGGTTTTAAAATGCAGGGTATCTTCAAACCAGATACAGAAAATAAATTGCCAGTTTCCGCCTTTCCCATTCTGAACCTGCAGTTATGCCTGCTCTGGCCCTGTTTTGCACAGTTCTGTCTCTGTTTCTGCAAGGATGCTGTTGCTGGCCAAGAAGCAACATCCAGTGGGGTGAACCTTCCTGACTCATCTGTTCAGACAGCAGGAGGCTGTCCTGCTGCAGAGGAAAAACCTAGCATAGAAAATGTAGTGCCTTTGTTTGACAGGTCGAAGTGACAAATTAGTATTGTACCTCCCTTAATATTCAATATAAATTCATTTCTATCTTTGTATTTTTTGTCAAAAGATGCGATTGAAATGAAGGGTATGATGGAGGGCTTAAATAATTCATATGGAATGATACAATTAGGGGCTTTTGGATGGCATTTACATTTTATGAAATTTTTTAAAAAATAACTAGTAATAACCAGTTAGATATGGGAATACTTTTGGAGAGATACTTGTTACCTGGTAGTTGCAGGGAAAGGGAAGAATAATAGGAAAGCTGCATAAAAGCATTCCTGTTCTCAAAATGAGATGTCTTTTTGTTGTCTCAAGGTAGATACTCAGAAACTAGTCATTTTAAAAAAATTCCCACTTTCTGAAAACCAAAGCTGTAAAAATCTCAGCCCACAGACATACGTGCCTTTTAAGAATACAGAAAAGTCCTGACTTCTCTGAAGTATGTGCCATTAGTCCATCTTTCATCTCTGAAACTATTTTGCTCATGATGGTATTCACATTTTACACTGAGGACACATTTTGATCATATGCACTAATTGTTTCACTTTACTGAATGTTTCACAGCAGGGAACAGTAATTTACCTTTATTTTGTTTGTGTGCTTGGATGGCATACTTGTCAATTTGAAAGAGACACTTCATTGCACTGTTCATTGGTTCAGGGGAATCAGTGACTTTGGTTCAGGGCGAAGGAAGGGCTGCTAGGCAGAACTGTTAGGGAAAAGGATTTGGCCTTTTTTGAAAGTGAAAAAGTGAGGTAAAAAGAGGGACACAATTCATTACCACATACTGTGATGATGGAGGGCCTGGGTCTCATGTTTTGCCTTGAGGAGTTCAGTGGAGGATACCTCAGTGAATTTCAGTGTATGGATCATTTATTTTATGTGGAAAGACTGAGCTGCTCTACAACAGAGAGGTGGTGGTAGGTCTGGGTACCTTATACAGAATTTATGTTCCCTGTTTCAGTCCTGCAATTCATTGTACTGTGGCTGAAGGGGGACCTTCCCAGTCCTTCAGTTTTGGTAGCAGTCCTTGTGAAAATATAGATATGCTCTGCTCTGGTACCTGTTCTAGGAGCAGTACCTACTGCTCTTTTGCCTTTCTTTTAGATATTCACAGATCAGCTGACGTGAGAAGGGATCTTTACAGGTCATCTGACCCAACCAAGCAGGAACACCTAGAGCTGTGTGTCCAGGCAGCTTTGAATATCTCCAAGGATGGAGATTTCACAATGCTCATTAACTTTTTCAGCCAGCCATGGTAAAACAATATTGCAACAGTTTCCACTCCCATAAAGTTTGATTTCTTGTTTTGTCCAGGCATTGATTTCATGTGTGATTTGCTGTTAGTTCCTGCTGTTACTGATATCTAACTTCAGAAAACAAGCTTAACTGCTTCATACTTTTTTCCTGAATGTCTCTTCCCACTACCCGGAGTATTGACATTTCATTCATCATCATAACTAATATACGAGTGATAAAGTGATGGCGTGAAGATGACATGAATGTTTTATATTAATAAGTTTAGAACAGCATGTTACCACAAGCAGAAAGCTGCAAACTGATCTTGCCAAATGAATGCCTCTTAATCTTCTACTTCATGATATTATATATTCAGGATATGTCAAAGTTCACAGTGAAACTGGAAATATTGTGAATTTTAGCATATTTTACTGATATTTCTCATACCTCATTTGTTGTCTGGTCTACTTACCATGGGTACAAATGCACAAAGTCCAAGAAGGACAGAATTATCTTCTATAAAACAACAACAACAAAAAATGCTTTTCCATATGCTTCAGTGATTTGGCACCTGCAAAATGCAGAAGCAATATATTGGACATATCATTAGGAATACAGAAACCTTTCTTTATTTCTCCTACCTCTATGATAACCAGAAGAATAAATGTTATGGAAATTTCAGATGGTAATTGTGAGAGGACAGAACACTTTCTGCCCTAAAATCAAGACTGTGACTTTTTTAAGACTACTGAAGGTCTTTCCTATAAAAGGTCTTTCTTGTACTTTGTCTAGCTATCTCTTCTATGAGACCCTTAGTGACATGGCTTAGTGGTGGTCTTGGCAGTCCTGGGGTAATTGTTGGACTTGATAATCTTAAAGGTCTTTTCCAACCTAGCAGATTCTATGATTCTGACTTTATGTATTTTAAACTGAAAAGATTGACATCTTTTTATTTTTCCATTTATTCAGTTTCTTCACAGTTTTTAATCTGTGCTATTTATTCATGGAAAGAGGTACAGCTTTCATCATGTTTTGTGTGTTTTTATTTTTCAGAACAAGGGAAGGAAATAAAATATCCAGAACCTTTTATGAGAGACAAGGAAATAAGAAACATGGCTGTCTACATAAATACTTGCCCATGTACATACACACACAAATGCACTAGACTTGTTGCAATTAAAAGCTAAACCAAGCAATTTTTGTTTTGTTTTGCCTTCAAGCATGGAGTTAGAATGATTCTACCAAATGCCATCTACTTGTCACCTCAAGTAACCATTATGCATGATGGAGCCATGTTTCCATGGGATGGCTGAACACCTGCCTGCTGATGGGGAGTGATGAATGAATTCCTTGGTTTGCTCTGCTTGGTGTGCGGCTTTTGCTTTACCTATTAAACTGTCTTTATCTTGAACCATGAGTTTTCTCACTTTTTCCAAATTCTCTCCCTCATCCTTCTGAAAGGAGGGGTGATTGAGCAGCTGGGTTGTGCTTTGTTGCCAGCTGAGGTTAAACGACAACATACCCATGAAAGGCAAAGGAAAGACTCCTGCAGACTTCCATGGGTTTTTGGTCAGGTTTTAAACCCTTTCACTCTCAGAATCCTGTCAGTTCCCCTGCCACATCAAAATGTACTGAAAAATCTATCAGAAGAGTGGAAAATACTTCAAAGGAAGTATGCTCAGAACCCCACAGAAAAAAGTGTGTTATAAATGTGAATGCTCAATTTGATTTACTCCTCTCTGATATTAGAAATACACTGTAGCTGAAAACAGCTATTAGCATACCCAAATATGAAAAAAACACCATTAGTGGTCTCCTTGTCCTCGGGCTACTAGCATACGTGGCATTGAGAATTCCTGCTAGTCACGCAGGTAGTGACTCACTGCCCTCTTTGTGTATATGATGGCAAATAAAAAGTCATTACACTGGTTTACTTTTATTTCTCCTAAAGAAAGCAGGCTTAATTTAGAAGGTTAAGCATCCACTATATTGGAAGGAAAAGATGTAATGTAGAGATAAATTTCAGAGGTCAGCTTCCTTTACTTTAGAAACTTTATTAAAGCACTTAAATATGGAAGATCTCCTAGTTCATTTGCATTGTTTAGACATGTTCTCATGGCTTTTAATAAAGGCCATGGTGGTGCTCAGTAAGTGTACCCAGGAAGGCATAAGACACACAGTAGTTTACACACAAAAAGGACTGTGTGCAAATGGAAAGTGTAATAGAAGTGATTCCTATCATCATATAAACAAACAGAAAAATGTACTGGTCAGTAAACCAGTGCAATAGATTGAGTGGACATCTATCTTTCACATTTTTACAAATAAATACTAAAGAAATGGGAGAATCTTGTGTGCAAACACTGTGCTCTCTACCACAGAAAAACACTTTCTATCACAGAAACCTATCAGAGGGAACATCTTTCTTCTTTGGAAAAGCTATCCTCTAAGAAGAGATTAAAGGCATGTGTGTATTTAGCCCAGCAAGATGAAGGATGGGAGGGAAATAAGCATGCTTTTCGTGGATCAATGAGGGAAGGAAAAAACCTGCTTAAAGCCACACTGGCAGAGGGTTGGAAAATTTCTATATGGGAATTAGGAGCCTGCAGCTCTCCTGGTTTGGAACAGCCTTGCAATGGCAATGCTTAAACCTGACTGCTTTTCAGGTACAGTTTGATTGAGTTCGAGTGAAGCTATTTGGTGACATTGACAGACACTCGTGATTTGCTCTACCCCAGTGTTCAAAACACAGAAGAATCCATCTGGGCTTGCAAAACTACATAGGCTTTACAGACTAACTTTGAGTAAGTTTCCCCAGTCCCTCTTCTCCATCATGTCTCAAATCCATGCTGTGCCACAAGTCGAAGATTGATGCATGTCAACATTGCTGTTTTACATAGTTTTTTACTGATTTTAATATTTTTAATTTTATGTGCTCAGAGATAATCATTACAGCAAAATCTAATAGATATTGGAAGTCTATGGTCTGGGATAATAAGTCCAGTCTGTATGAAAGCTCATGTTTATCTATAAAGAACTGTTATATGTAGTGCTAAATAGTAGTGATTTTGAAAAGAATTAAATTTACCAGTATTTCCCAAAGATAACTATGCCCTTGAGAAATTTAAAAAGGTCAAATAACTTTTAGGTGCTGCTACAATACAAAGTAGCATTAGCTATTCAGTGCTATAATTCCCCATTTCCTGAAAAAATATAGTACATGAGTCTTATGAATGTTCATGACTATTTATTTTGGAGGGGAAAGTATCAGTTCCATTAGTAAGAAAGATATTCCATTTCAAAGTTTCATGACCTGCCAAAAATCTTTCTTCACTTCTCTAAATAAAAAGGATTATTTAAATTTCATGGCAGAGCTATGCAACTGCAACACAAAACATGTTAGGAATAGCCAACATTTTTGGGAGGGGCAGTGTATGGTGAACACTGCTATCAGTTGATCAAAGCCTTTGCAACATTTCTAAGATACCAGAGTAGCTGGTTCAAGTGCTTAATGTGAGTAAATCATTGAGGCCTCGATGATTTGCTCAATGATTTTATCTGAGAAACTCCGTACAAAAGGGAGAAAAGCAGTGATAAGGCAAATGTAAACAGAAGAAGCTCTTTCCATGAGGAGATCCTTGTTCTTGTGAGTTGCCAAATGGTGTTGTGATACAAAGAACTAAGAACAATGACAATAACCATGAAATAAAGCAATCTGAGCAACGTGTGCAAATGGGAAAGATTAAGGTTGGCTGAGCAGCAACCTACCTTCAACTCCACAGATCTCAGAAGGCTCAGCAAGACCAAAATTTTCAGACAAATTAATCACTGTGAGATTTTGGGAACTCTGCGACTAGCTAGGTGACTGTGCTTGATGCAGTACAGGCTTCACAGGCTTCCTGTACATGGAAAACACAGGGGTATGCCCCTCTTTTAAAACTGGCCTGGGCAGAGGGCAGCACACAGACAGACATACAGCCTACTATAGCCTCTGCAATCTGACTCTACAGTAAGAGAAATCAAAGGCTTGTTTCATAGATTCTTGCTCCTTGGAAACAGAAAAATATGAAATTGGTTAGTTATCATTAGCAAGGTTTCTGAATGATGCTGCAAAACCTAAACTAATTTGTTTTGAGTAATAGTTTATGCATAGCCATTGCCAAGATAAACATGCTGTGTGAGCCCTTTGCTGATGTCTGGTTACATCCCAAATTGCTCTTCTCCACAGAGTGCTCCTGTCTTGGTTAGTACCATGTGGAGAAGCTGACACCTCATTCTGTTGCAAAATCTCCTTTTCCTCCTTGCCATAGAGCATATATGGGGCCTTTTGGGATACTAACAGCTCATTGTTGCTACAGGAGACTAAAAATCTTTCTCAAGTGATTTGAAGAGTAGAAGAATTTTCCTTCCTTTAATAGAGCCTGTAGCCTTACAAAGCTGATGGTTTGACTTCTTTTTTTTTCATAATAGGCAAAGTAGTTAGAATTAGTTTGATTTTTCCCCTGGTCAAACTAGAAGAATGCAAGATCATCAAAAAAATCTTTTAAGAGGGTTTGTTGTTTTTTTTTTTTTCCAAGTATACTCAGCTCAGTTGTTAAGATTTGCAAAGTTTGGCTGGATAAAGCAAAAGTCTTTACTCATCCTTAGATTTATCACATGGAATGTTTGTGCATAAGAAATGCACTATGCTTCCCCTCTAGAAGGGACCACAGAGGTAAAAAACGGCTTATTCTATGATTTACCCTGTATCTTCAAAATATTTGTACTTCAGAGAAGTCAAAAGAAGCCTCCATATAAATAATTTACATGAGGATAACTAAAACAGCAGTTCTTTCTTCCTATGAAAATATTGACACATGTCAATTTTTAAACAAAACTTATCTGCAAATAGGCATTGCACTGAATGAAATGGTGGGTACACATTGCAAATTAAACAGAATGGGGACGGTTTTGCAGATTAAGTACCTAGCCCTGAAAGCCCTTTTAGACTTCCTAAATAGGAAGTATAGGATTAAGTGGGAAATGCAGAAATTTGTCAAGTAGGTTTTAACACATCATCTTCAAGCAATCACAGTTTTGAAGCTGTATCTTGAGTATTCAAAGTCATCTTTCTCTGCAAAGCAGCTTTTAAAAGGATTGGTATGCTAGACACACTTCATGTTCTCCTTATCTTTATATAAACAAATTCCCAGTCTTGATGCTTTAAAGTATCAAACTAAAATCTTCTGAGCTGAGCCATGCCACAAAAAGAGCTGTTTGTACATACAAATAGCATCAGTTGGAGGAAGCACAACAGAAAACATAGCCTGCTAGGAAATATATTCAACTATAAAATACAAATATTTGGCTAAGTGTATCTGTATCTAAGAATGTTTTGTCCATAACAGTAGAGTTTAATTAACACTAACTGAAGAAATAAATTCTGTAAAGCAAATCCAGTTGATAGTGTGCTTATATTTAAAAAAAGAAAAAGAATAAAGAGACAACTATTTTGAGTACAATTAGATCACACTCAGCAATAAGTTCACTAACTAATAAACTGTGCATTGACATCATAAGAAGCCATAAAATGATTTCTGGAGCACTTCATACATCTTGAAACTACAATGAACCAAATAGGGAATTATTTAGGTGCTTAGCTCTAGGCTTCTTTGGCTAAAATATTAAGGAAAAATATTTAACATATAATGATCAACTCTGTAAGAGATTAGAGAGCTTAAACTTGGGTCTTCTCTAAAAAATCCTCTACAATTTCAATGTAAGCATACAATAATTAATTTTCAAATTACATTTCATGTTTTAAAGACAATAAAAAGCAGATTTCTTTCCAAGACATCTTTTGACCATCATACCATCAATAGGAAACCGCACAACTAACAGCAGCTCATACAAAATAGCTTGAATTCTAGATTTTGTGTTCTAGAGTGACTAAAAAAGGAGACTTTGATCCACAGCCTGATATTAGTGGAAAAACTCCCACTGGTTTCAGTGGATTTTGAACTACCTCATAGTAACTGTCGTTTCACTTTTTGCTAAAAACTGAATCAGTTATGCTTGTGATTGATTGCCCTACAGTAGCACTGTTTGGATCACATATGTGTAGAAGAATATTGCATCGCATAGTTGTGGAGTTTAGACCTGCATATACTTTCTAGAGAGAAGGAAAAAGAGAAGAATAAAAGGCAAGGCAAGCTGACAGAATGTACAATTAAATGCTCGCTTAAGGCAGTGGTTATAGATATTAGGTCTGCAGATCAGTGATATTCTGCCACCAAAATAACCATAGTGGATGATATATTTATTTGGTTATCTGTATCTGGCAGTCTGCAAGACAGCTTGATTGTTTAAAATAATCTGTGAGTTTTGGGCATTTAAATAAAATAAAACGTATAGTGAGAGCAAAGCTACCCACGGCTACCCAGGTGTTACTGCAAATGATATTATGAATCATTAAATCATAATGACATATGAAAATCTTTGATTATGGCAATGAATCCACCAAAAAGAGGTGTGAAATTCTTTTAGCCTTGTAGTGTCCTTCAGTATTTTACCACCAAGCCCTGTATAGTCTTGTTTTTTAGCAATTGCCAGATGAGATAAAAATGAATCTTCCCTTTATATACCCTGGAAAATGCTTCACTTTCTTGTCTGACACATACAGTACATTTTATGGTTCATATTTGTTTTATAAGGAGCAAATTGTTACCATATTTAAGCAGATGTCAACAGCTATTATGCTATGAAGATTTTACCGGAAATGCTGGATGAGTTGTTTAATGCTTTTTAGGAAGAAGACAATTATGCAAGACACGGAACAATAAAAGCACCAAAAATAGTTTTGTTTTGAATTCAGATGTCAATGTTCAGTTGTATGCAAAATTCCAACCAAAATAGGGGCCTCACCATGCTATGTCTTGTATATACAAATAACAGGTAAGTAACAGCTTTTCACTGAAATAGCTTGATAGGATGAAAAAAGGGACTTCTTTTTCAATACAGAAAAAAATTGAGTCGGTATGTAGAGTTAGCAAACCTGCTTAAAAAGTGTAACAGAGTTGAAGGCAGAATTTGAGTCTTGGCGTAGGACTTTTAACTATGAGGCTGTCCTCATTCTTTGAGCAGAGAAACTGAATGGCACAAAATTGAAGATGTTTCTCTAAAATGGCTGTGTTTTGTTTTGGGTTTGTTTTTTTCTTTTTAATTTGACATGGAAATTTTCTTCTTGTTAATAACAATTAACAAGATAATTATTATTATAATTATCTTGTTAAATATTATTATAATTATCATGATAGTTATTATGTTATTATCAAAATCAACATCATCATCATCTCGCCAAAGCTTAATATTTTGATTTAATAAATTAAAAGAAAAAATATTCACAGAATTCAACATCAAAGTTAAAGTCAGGAAGTATATACAAAACCCATTCTTTGGAAGTATCAGGCATACCCATCTACAGTTTCAGTATTTAAGTGGCTATGTTAAAGTAGAAGGTTGGGAGAAAAAAGCAGGGTTTTTTTCATAAAAAACAATGAAACCTTCAAAATTATTTGATTCAAGCATTGTCTCAGAAAAAACTTTATGTGGTTAGCATGCTAGAAATAAAAGATGCAGTCTTGTTTCCACTGAGACCAGTGGGTGGTTTTCCCATTGGCTTCAAAGGCAGAAGCTCTGAGCAGTAGATTATTGCAGATGAAGTGAAGCAAGATGCTACTTTACTAAAATAAAGTATTTGTTTTGTGCCAATGCCAAAGCCAATGCCAATGCTGCTACCATATTGATCTAAACTTAATTATATGCCCTACAGGCTGATTCAAATTTGACTGGAAAATTAAAAAGCACATAGGCAAATTCTTACAATACAGCAGAGGCAACAGATTCATCATAGGTGATCTTATTTCTCTGAATACTGATTACTTGAAACTACTTTTGTACTCTCCTCTATGGCCATGTTCCCTCCAGCAAAAACCACCAAAACAATAACAAACCCCAGTAGTCCACCTTTCTTCATATCACTTTCTTTGTGACGATGACTGATTTTCCTTGGGAGTCTGTTGTGCTGTACTGCCTAGCATGAGTCAAAAAACCTTCAGCATTTGAGCTGATTGTAGATCAGTGGATTTATAGAAGAAAACCTGCAGCACTATATCATAAACATTTTCTTTTCTGAGGTCCTAGGCATTAAAGCCATGACATTTTTGTGCAATGCACAAACCAAAAAAAACTATGACTCGACGGAGATAGTCTATGATCTATCTGTATGCTCCTCTTTGTAGACTAGGTAAGAGCTGCAAAAGAAGGAAGACCATGCCCCATGTAATTTATATCCTAAACTAAACTTTGCACAAAGTATTATTTTACTGCGGGGGAGACAAGGCACACATGTACTAAGACTTCTCTACTACAACATTGCTGTTGCAGTCAATGTTTCATACAAGTTGCCATATGCAACCCCAAGTTTGTTGCACCCATGCACTGCTGTTGCAAGCTGGCAAACCCAGTCTTATCTCCTGAATAAATAGCACTCCTCTAAATAACACAGACCTTCATCTGTACACAAGGATGCGGTATCCTAGGAATTTTCTTACATTTCAGAAAAATGTCACCTAGCCTGCCTCACATTCATGTAGGTTTTTTAAGACTATTCCCCCTTGTTACTAACTGGAGTTGGAGCAGTGCAAGGCAGCCCAACAGAATTTTTCTCTCTCAGCCCAAAGGGGATGTCTTCTCTGCATGGGCAGAGCATGTGGAAGGGAGAATTTCCAGAAATGGCTTTATGAGCATCTTTTTCTGTCTGACAAATGAAGTTTAGTTTGTGATTTGACTTGGGACACCCTGGGTGCTTCTGGACTTCCAGGTCACAGCACATATTGCAGCTGCCCAGCAGAAAAGGACCAGGGGTGCTGGTCAACAGCCAGATGAGTATGAGCCAGCAGTCTGACTAGGTGGTCCAGAAGGCCAACAGCATCCTGGCTTGTATCAGAAATAGTGCAGCCAGCAGGGCCATGGCAATGATCATCCCCCTGTGCTTGGCACTGGTGAGGCTGAACCTAGAAACCTGTGTTCAGTTCTGGGCCTCTCACTACAAGAAAGACATTGAGATGCTGAAGTGTGACCAAAGAAGGGCAACAAAGATGGTGAAGGTCCTGGAGCACAAGTCCTGTGAGGAATGGCTGAGGGAACTGGGGTTGTTTAGTCTGAACAAAAGGAGGCTCAGGGGAGACCTTATTTTCTACTACGATCTGAAAGAAGGTTGTAGTGAGGCAGGTGTTAATCTCTTCTCCCAAGTAACAAGTAATAGGACAAGAGGAAATGGGCCCAATTTGCACCAGGAAAGGTTTATACTGGATCTGAGGAAAAATTCTTTCACCAAAAGGGTTGTCAAGCATTAGAACAGGCTGCCCAGGAAAGTGGTTGTGTCAGCACTGTTGGAGGTATTTAAAAGATGTGTATATGCTGCAGTTAGGAACATGGTTTAGTGCTGGACTTGGCAGTATTGGATTAACGGTTGGACTTGATGATCTTAAAGGTTCTTTTAGAACTCAAATGATTCTGTGATTCTATGTTTTGGCATTTTTAGGACTTCTGTCTCCTTTAAGTGATGTCTTTCACCTGTACCTGGAGGTACCTTCCCTATGCCCTTAAACAGCTTGGTTTCCAAAAAACATTCTTTCCAGGAGTTTGTTAAAGTCAGTTTGACTTCGTTTTTACATTATCATGAAGTTTAACCAAAGGGGTTTCCATAGTGTTCTCTTAAATTGTTTCCAGTTTCCTCAAAACTAGTGCTGCATTTGCTGCCAAGAAAAGCAGGCTTGTCTTTGCCAAATGCTAACACTCTGGTATAAGAGAAGATCTCACTGTTTTCTCTACCTCTATTGTAATGTCTGTAGTCCCCAGGTCCATTTGACCAAAATAAAAAAAAAAAAAAAAAAAAAGTCCAACCCTTTATCAAGTATTTCATTTCTTTTTTATAGAATGGTTAAAAATAAAAATAAAAAAAAGGGATGGGGAGGAGAATCGAAAGAATGCAACTCCCACGGGTTGAGATAAGAACAGTCCAGTAACTGAGGTATAACA
>WYDI02015391.1:0-10931 GCA_009867235.2 Psittacus erithacus
TGGCTTCCCCTCCTCCCAGAGCAGAGCATGAGGCTCAGAAAGTCCTTGGTCAGTGTAAACATTCTAAGCAGTAGCTAAAAAAACGTCAATATTATCAGCAGTGTTCCCAGCCTGAAAGTGAGAAACACGGCACTGCACCAGCTACTAAGAAGGAGAAAAATGACTGCTACTGCTGAACCCAGGTCAGTTGTTTGGTTTCAGCTTCCAAGAAAAATACTACTCTTCCCCTGGCTTTGAACATTGCTTATTGGTTTTGCATTTCACTAATTCAGCATTTAAATGCTGTTGCCTTCATTCTTTTCACACTATACCTACATAAAATTGTCTTTGCTGGGTATGGCTCTTCTTCATGGAAATTAGTGAAAACTGCATGAAGCAAGTTTTCATTAACTCATTTTGCCACGTTTCCATTGTTGCAAAAATGAGTGGTTAGCATTGCTCACAGAATCACCATCTGAGATATTAGCAAAAATGACTTTAATAGACATTTATAAAAGTGTGATTCAACAGAATCTGATAGCAAGGTTCATTCTACTGCATACAGAAGGAAATTGGCTTTGACTACTTTTTTCTTTATCCACTGTTGCTGTTACGCTGTTACACTATTCCAAGATGTCTCAGCATGTTTGCAGGGCTTCTGTTTGTGAGATGACATTCCTATCATCACCAAACATTTGATGTCACAAGCATTTTATGATAGATAAGATAACCTGTTCTGGGAGAGGAAATGGGAATGTATTTCATTCAGTCTTGTCAATTGTCTCATTATTCACCATTCACCAGAGTGGGTATTTAATTCTGAAAAATAGCTTGGCAGTTTTTCATCCCTTTCATGCCTCATAAAAACACTTCCCTCTGATCAAATATGTGCATTTTGGTTTAAGTGTCAATCTGTTTGTGAAGAGTCTTGTTTTCCTCCTAACTGTCACTATATATTAACTAAGACAACCCATTCTTAACAAACGAGTAGGGTGCGGGGGTGGGGTAACAGGGCCAGAGCCAGCAAATACTGTATATTACCTGTACTGGTGAGTGATTTTTCAATCCTAATATATACTGGTTTGTATGCAAAAGTAATGTCTTTTGACTCTCTAGTGAGTAGGTCTCTTCTCAATAACTGTGGCTGCAAAATTCTTGTAACTTCTAGACCATAGATCTTCTGTTCATCTAGTGTAAGAATGAGGAAAAGGAGATTTTTTTCTTGAGCCTCTTTATCATTTTATACTATTTCCTGATTTGCTGACCAGAATTTAATTAGTCCATCTTATGCTTATGCTTTGGACTAGCACCAAGGTATCTTGAGAATGAAGAAATATAAAGGGCTCAAGACGCCTCTTCACATTCTCTTATTGCCTTAGTTGTACTTGAAACCTTGTCTGAGCCGTAGGAATGAGCCATAAATTTTGCATTGGTGTTTATTGTGTAATAAAATACTAGAGAGGGGAACAATTTAAGCTGTTATCTTAAAGGTGTGACTGGTTTTTTGCTTATGCTGCAGTAAATAAGAAATGTTGCCAGGGACATGAATGATAGTAATGCTAGTGTATAACTATTATAAAAAGGGAGAATGTACAGAAAGTTTGAATGGTGTCATTGCTATAAGATGCTTATTCATTTTGATTATTTAAATGTTCAAATCATGCACAACGTAAAAGAAATCCTTCTTAAATAAACAAGAAAGAGAAGTTAATTTGTTGTTAAGGCATTGGTCTTCAGCTGTTGCAAGTCATCCTGCCTCAGGAAAAAAAGAAGAAACATTTCTGCTGACCTAGACAAGATGAAAATCTTTCCCTATAACTCATGTCCACAGATCACTGTAGCGTAAACAGGTCTCCCACTTCTGAGCACTTCTTCAGTGGCCCATGTAATTATGTAGAGCCATTTTTGCGGAAGTTAATCTTTATTCTGATAGTCATCAATTTCTGTTAAATTTTACATTATAATATACATGCATTTTATATGATAAAATATCTGCACATTTGCATTGGACTTAAAAATCATCTACATGAAAGAAATTCCTTTTTCTTATTTTTCACACTGGTGTGTTAGACAAAACAAAAATAAACTGAGAATATTATTGTAACTGCGGAAATGGTTTAATAAAACCTTCTTACTACCATCATATAGCATGAAATTTTCCCAACGCATATACTGTTGCAGTATAGGTTAATACCTAGAGAATAGGTCCATATCGTTACACTGTCAGTAAAGCAATATTCAGCCTCAACAGTAGGGGAATGATGATGCCCTTATCTCTCCAAAAACAGCCCTTTAGTCATTAGGAGCTCTGAAGCCAAACTCTGTGAGTTGCTGCTTCAAAGCATTTTTTTATCCATAAGCGATAGACAGAATTAGCTTTGAACCCTGGTTTTGCTGACCTTGGAGGAGTAAATTACATTACTCTTAGAGACAGTATGATTCACTGTCTGACTGTTTCTATAGCATTTGCAGTTTTCACCTGGCTGGAGAAGAAACACTGAAATCTGACAGCTATTGTGGCATCTCTCATCTGACAGACAAGCACTGTTCTTCAACTATGATGCTGGAGTATGCATACAATTTTAGTACAAATTTGTTGTTTCTTGAAATGGCCACTGAAGCCATTAACCCATCAAGAGAATTTTTCCTAGGCGAAAATGACTCAGAATTAGTTCATGGCATTTTATTTGGAACAGAAATATATATTTTGATTGTACAAATGTGCTTATAAGCATAACATTTTTCCAGGTAGTTACAGGTGGGTGTGTTTTGCCTGGAGTTTTGCTAAGGGACACTGAATACAAAATCCCCAGATATGAGTATATCAATCATTTGTCAAATATCTCGTGCATAAATATTAACAGGATTTCTAAATCTACATAGTGAATAAGCAAACAAAAAAGTATTATGCAGGTAAAAAGAAGATATATGATTTCATATAAGACATGTGTTAAGACAGACCATGTTATAAAATGATACTGCAGCAAGAAGAGTTTCCCATAAAGGGTGGCTACAAAGAAGACCAAGACTCCCTTTTTGCAAGAAGTCACATGGAAAAGGCAGGGGCTAGTGGTCTCAAGTTAGTCCTGGGGAGGTTCTAGTTGGACACTAGAGGAGAATTTTTCACTGTGAGAACTATCAGCCATTGGAATAATCTCCCAGGGAAGTGGTGAATTCCCCAGTGTTGGATACATTTAAGAATCAGCTGGACAGGGTCCTGGGCTATCTTGTCTAGACCGTGCTTTTGCCAAGAAAGGTTGGGCCAGATGATCCTAGAAGTCCCTTCTAACCTGAGATTCTATGATTCTGTGATTTGATATATTATCATTGTTTACTTTTGGATGCATTGTTATAGCAGAGTTGTTATTTCAATGTGAAATCTCTTCTAAACTGCATAGCTAAAATATATCAAGATATGCCTGATCCTGAATATGTACCTTATAAGTCTTGTAAATTATATATTCAATTTAAATAGTTGCACACTTGAATCCAACTCACATCCAAGAGTTTTTCCTCACAAAATTGTGTGTTAGATAAAAAATATCATTTTGTGAAAATTGGACTTAAACAAAAAGCCATGTTATCTATCATATTTTTTACATGTCTATCAGACTTCACAGGCATAAAATACATGGCCAGGTAAAGCATATTATAAATCTCCTTACACCTTCTGTGTCAGACATTTGCCTTTTATGAGTTGCCCAATGTACATTATTTTCTTGTTAAAATCTTTTCTACTTTCTTTCTCATGCAACTTTGTTTTCATTTCTCATAGATCATAAGTGAATTTATTCCTTATTATTCAAATGTCTATGATATCCTAATAGTTGGTGGCAATTGTGTCCAGTATTCCAGATTCAGTGACAGAACAAAATGAGTACCAGATCCCAAATTGTTACAGATCAGGATAGCTCTGCTAGAGACCTCCAAGTGTGCTTGCTAAAAATATTCATATTTGTATTCTTACCCTAGATAATATATCAGAAATTTTTGTCTCACCACAGTTAGGTGTCCAGTATAAGTTATTATTCTGTACTTGTACTACCTGTTATCATAAATGCAATGATTAATAGTTACCATTTTAATGTGCTACGAATATTTTTCATTTGAAATTTTTTCTTGTCATGCTAAAACTTCCTTTGCTCAGCATATGGATTTATGTTTTGTTTTGTATGCCAAACTATGACTTAAAAGTTTTTATGTTGGCATTATGGCTATGTGCAAAATGGTATCACCAGTAAGTGCACTAAATGCACTAGTGCATTTTTGATGTGCACTAAATCTAATGTCTGTGGAGAATGTAATAGGCACATTCACTGCCACATGATAGCTGGAAGCCTCTTTCCGAAGGAAACTGCACTTCACATACAAAGACACAAAGAAATCTTTCTGATCTGGATAGTCACTGAATAAATTATGGTATCACAGTATTGCAACATTAGAGTGAAATGCAGATGCCTTTAGCAAGAGTTTCCTGTAAGGTGATAGCAATTTGAGTCTTTCGTATTCACTATGACCATCAGTACACTGAAAAATGAAGTGATGAAGCAAGAAGGAAGTCTACCTAGCAGTCCACTTTCTGTAGTACTAATAAGAATTGTTAAATTGAAAGACTTCATATCTTCAGCTTCTAACTTAATGAAAGATATTCGTGGTTGGGTTTTTTTGCCTGTTCATTTTTAATGGGAGAATACCTGCATGGATTTTAATGCACAAGTTAGAGATACAAATTATTATACGTGATAGCAGTGTCTTGATTAAAATATTGTCTTGTTTCCTTATGATCCTCCAAATGCATGGAATAGGACTGTGATTTGATAAAACAATGAATCCACTTTGAACGTGCCTACTACTTGGTAAGATATTCCATGGCTATTTGATTCAGTCTGCTGAACTGACACAAACTTATTAAAACAGTTCAGATTTGTTCAAAATATTTTGATTGGTAGCTTTGTGAAGGCAAGCTTTATACTAAATTAGATATCCCTTGACCTTTATATCAAATCAGATGTTGTCTGTTCTCCACTTGCTAGCATAACACCAATTTAAAGGCATATGGCTAGCATAAACACACTGCTTTTTGTTCTCATTTAGTCAGCATAAACAAGCTCATGTTATGAGGCCTGATCTACATTCAGTCTGTGTGATCAAATGATGTGTCTGTGCCTCAATGATATTAGGCAACATGACCCAAATCTCCATTTTGAATTTTTCTCCTCCCTGCTGCAGTTGTGGGGCTCAGGTCAGTGTTCAGCAGGGATGTGAGAGATGACACAAACATTTGGGACAAAATGTAATTGTCCTGCTCTGAACCACTCTAACATGTAAATTGCCCTAAATCAATCGGTCTGCCTTTCAGATAGAAATTACTACTTCCTCAGTACTGCAGGGGTATATGTTTCCTTAGCCCATTGGAAGGTATAAATTCTTAAACTGAAGTCAGCACTGATATTGATATGATTATAGCAATTCATGCAAGCTGAAGGTGTGACTCGTGGGCTAGCCGACAAATGCTCTGAATTTTCACTAGCTATGAGTCGTGTTAGTACGGGAAGTACTTGAAATACTGCAAAAAGAGCTCTCAGTTCTTCTCAAGACCATGTGTCCTGGCCAAGGTTTTATAAAACAGTATGAGTATTTCCAGATACCTATGTCCATGTTTTTTTTACAGACTTATGTTCATGAAAATCTGAACATTTTGAATATTTTGTGATTTTCTGTTTTTTTGTTTGGGTTTTGGTTTTTGGGTTGGTTTTTGTTTTTTCAATAACGCATTTCTGTGATAATCTTTTTCTTTTGTCAATTAATAAAACATTTTCTCAGTTCTCATAGCTTATGTTATGAAGCAGGATCTGACACAGACTGTACAACAGTTTCTTCCTTCCAGAAGAGCATGGTAGATACACTCCATAGAAATTATTGGGAATAGCTTGTCTAGTCTCTGAAATTGGGGGTTTTTCCCACTGCGAAATATGATGATTTGGAGAAATAGTATACATAATCACCACTGTAGTTTTATGTACATGATTGAGATAAAGGCAGTTAATCATTAAATGTTACTAATGTATGATTCTGAAATCAAACAAATAATTATGCTTTAATGTCTTATCATGATACCTCAAGAAATGCTTGGGTTTATTTGCTTTACAGTTTCATTTTTATTTCGAATATTTGTTTCACTCGTGAAATTTCCATTTCATTATTTTACTTGAAAAATCTGATTCAATTCAAGAAGCCAGACATATGCAGAAAATAGCTAAGATACCTCAGAATGGGAGGGAAGGAGAGGTGGGAATGGGAGCGTGTTTTCTAGACTCTTTTTCTGGAAAGAGAACTTTTTAAAAAGTGAATAATTGATATTATATTGGGTCCCTCCAACAAAAGAAGATGTGTGCCAGGATTTAAGGGGTTTTTTTTAATAACTGCTGTATTTTCATGTCTGAACAGTTTCAGTTTGGATTTGAGCTTGAGCATCTTCGGAAAAAAACAGAAATGCATTAAACTCTTCTTTTGATCACTAATTCCTTAGAAACAGTACATTGTATCTACACTTATAGCTACAAAAAATGAGCACCTTTATGTTCTGATCAAACTGTAGCAGGACTATGTGGTCTATCATTTATTTGACCTAAGGGAAGAGAGTGTGTTTAATGTAGTGTGTTTAAGACTTTTGTAATCCTATTGAAAATAGGGAGGGAAGAAGAAAGTGAAGCTGTATTTTGTAGTGACTCAAAAAAATGAAACATTTTATTTTCTCCACTGGAATGTTAAAAAAGCACTGTAGTAACAATAATATATAGACTTTTCCAGGATGGAAGGAACAGAAACGCACGTTCTGCCTTCTGGCAAGAACAATGGTAAGGCATTTATCTGTCAAGCCTATGTGCGTATGTAATGCTTCTGGAAACACAGTATATGTGTACTGAAATATGTGAAATTTAAAGGAACAATTCTACAAACCAAAGTCACAATGAAAATAAAAATATGTTCTGAATTGTGTATCTAGGAAAAAGAAGAACATTAGAGATGTCAATTTTATAAACATTACCTAAATATTAAGTAGGCTTTTTAACTGTGTAAATAATACAGATGGTGTCCAAAGAAGAAATTAGGTTTTTTAAGAGACTATCAAATAGCTCATTTTTGACAGAAAGTTTTGCATATTAAAAATTATTACTAGATTTCTTACAATAAACTAGAAGTTTTAGTATAAATTTTCCAAATTTCTTGGGAGACCTTACTTTTTTGACTTTGTGTTATGAGAGTGGCCACAAATAATACCACATTTTCAAATATTTTGAGAAGTACAATCATTATCAAATAACACACTATTAGCAGTTAGAAATTAAAAACCATTTCTAAAATATCCTATTTTAGAGAAAAAAAAAACCTAAGCAAAGAGTGTATTCTATCAATAATCATTTGGTTTACTCAAATTTACATTTATTAATTTTTAAAATAAAATTAATGTAATAAATTAGGAAAAAACTTACCAAAACTGAATTTTAACTTTGAAAACTGCTTGTATTTTGGTAATATAGATCTGCTTACTACCTTATTTTCTCACAGTGCATGTATAAACTAACTCAATTCTACATCTGTATTTGGCTAGTTTTATATTTGTATCACTTCATTTTTTTATTTGTTGAAATAAGTGATACTTGGAAGTGGCCTTTTACCTGATCTTTTCACACTGCAGTTACATTCATGTTTTTTCTCTTGTATTTCTTCTAGCAACAACAATCAAAACCAGTTTTGGACCTCTGTACAGATGGATATATTTAATCTATTGTTAGTATATTTTCTGGTGATAACTGCTTTGTTATTTTCAGGGTTGTATTTAACATGCCAAGGAGTTTAAGCTCTGTAATCAGACCAGAGGAGCTAACTATGTGAACAAATTACCTTATCAGTAATCATTCTTAAAGGATTAGCTCATACACATAGATTTCAGTGAACTTTCGGATCATTAATCAGCTTTGTCTTAAACAATTTCATTATTTTATTTTACAATGGAAAATTCACAGCAAAGAGGAGAAAATGGTCATACTGATTTCCACCATGTGTTCTCGCTATCATTTGAGACATGTGAGCCACTGATTTGATCTGTAATTTCCTGGAAGTATAAATATAATAGATGCTAGAATTACAATTCTGTTCACTGTGTTAGCAAAGGCTATCGCTTTTTGCTATAAAACTAAGCCAGAGAAAATTTAAAAAAACCCCAACCAAACCCTCTCACAGCACATTGAGCTCTTTATATGAGAAATAGAAATACTGTAATGAAAGACTCCAACGAAAGGGTGAGTGAATGTGAGAATAGTGATACTCATTTCTGTGCAAATTTAATCTTAACATTTAGCCTTTTAATACTAAGTATACGTTTTTGTTGTTCACATTGAGTATCTATACAAGAAACCTGTTTTTTACTTTGCCTTTCTGTCATTCTAAAAGTAATAAGTTCACAATGAGATGATATAATATACCCATATATGTCCTAAAATCATAATCTATCATCAGCATCTCTGTGGTTTTGGACAAAAATAAAGGGTAAATATGATGAGAACAGTGGGGTAATGACACAGTTCAGTATACTACTGAACTGGCTGAAACAATTGCTTGGAACAGAGGTACCTAGATTTTACCCAAAGGAGAATGGACTTTTCTGCAAATTTCAGATGTTAGAATAAATCAGTGGAGGACAAAATGAAACCAGAAGAGCATTTGAATATGCAGGATCAGTATAACTTCTTAGTCTGTAATTTATCATATTACTTTTGCTAGCTATGGGATGGGTTATTTATTATCGTATTTGAAAAAGTTATATTTTTCTCAGAGAGTTTACTTTCATTCTCACTTATTTAGCTGATCTTAGTCCACCGCTAGAGCTTCTCATTAAAGATGACTTTATTATATAAATGTTAGCTGTTTCCTTTGCTCCCAGTCCTTTAACTGCCAATGAGTAAGGGAGGGTTCTAGAATCTAAATAATGTCTAACATCTAAATCATCAAAACAATGTATGAAACGCTCAGTTTCTAAAGACTACAGATGTGGTCTCTCTGGTAATTTGCAAACTTGGCAAAACTCGTTGACTCATAGAACAAATGCCATTTTGTGATCAGAAGGGACAGCAGTTACAAAACTGCTGAAGTGCAGCCGTATCACAGTTAAAGAAAAAGGTGACATAAATACTCCTCCAGAAAGAACTTCATACCCCTAGACATTAGGTCTATGAAGGAAAATGGAACAGGCTAAACCAGGTGGGGTTTTTTCAGATTTTTTTTTTGTGTAGCATACACAAACAGAACATTTTGGATGCCACAAATTAAATCTATTGCAGAGCAATAGAAATCCTTGAAGCAACTTCTACTTTGATTCAGTATTAACCATTATTAATGGCTCATTCATAAACTTGATTGAATTGATCTATCTAGGATTTTGAGAAAAAAAAAATTGCTGATGACTGCATACAAATCATTTTATCTGTCTGCCCAAGTGCTGAACCCCTTCCTGATCAAAACTGACAACTTCAGAGGAATGCTGTAGCACAAGGGTCCCGTATTTGATAAGAGAAGTTGAACTGTACTCACTAAAGTGTTGTGACAGAGGAGCAGAGTTGTTAGCTTTACTGCTTTAACAAAATTCCATCCAGACCGTTTGGCTAACTGAAACAAGAGTATCTATTGAGATAGGCTGTATTTCATGTCTGTATATATTTTTACTATTTGGCAGAACTTTCATATGTGTATCTTTATGTTTTCCTTCTTCTGACACTATGATGATCCATTACTTTTTCCTGGAGAAATCATTTTCTATGCATTTTTACATGAAGGTAGGCATTTCTTAGAGCAAGCTTATCTTAGTTCTGCATGCAGTCCTGACAGTGGAAGAACTATTTCCTTAGCGATATAAAACCTAAAGTCCTGGGTTGGTTTTCCATAATTTTAGCATAACAGCAGGATGAAGACATCAATTTTCTGGTGTAAGTCTTAGAAGTTTAAAATATTCTTTTTACTGCAGGTTACGAATCTGAATCCAAATGCCAGTGCATGTTTTGGTTTAAATTCAGCAAAATAGAGCATAAGCATGATAATTTTAATTTCTTAGCATGATATTCTTTCTTTTAATTGTTGTGAAGTTGTCACAGAAGATGTTAAGCAGGTGCTTTGTTTCATTCCCACACTGCTAATTTTTAGCATTTTTTTTTCTATTTGTGACCGCACAATGCTCCTGGTTCAGTGTTAGGCAAGGTATGTAGGTGGGAAAACATCTATGCTATTATTCATTACTTTCCATTACACAACTCATTCTAATTGTTCTTCTTGCCTGCTTAATGACGCAGAAAAAAATAGATATTATAATCCTGTCAGGCTGTACTTTTATGCAATATCTGATATCATACAACCAAATTATCACCCATCATTAATATTAGTAAATGGTCATTTTAAATGTCCTCTTTATTAAATGCATTCTCAGACTTTCTAACTTCTTTCTGGAGGTATATATGTTGGATGAATCTGCATATGTCTGGGTGAGAGAATGCAACCAAGTAACAAACACGCTTCAAATTGGAATAATGTGCATGTGAAAAAAAAAGGAATTTAAAAAAAAACCATTTTCTAGGGCAATTTATCTGTTTATGGGCCTAGCTAAACATGGTGTGGCTTCAGAGCCAGGGAATTAAGATCCAGTGTTCAGTACAGTACACAACTGGAAGACCTGCAAGTGCCCTTAACATAAGCAGGAGTTGGGCAGAGGAGCTGCTGTCTTTAAAAATAATCCTACAACAAGAAACCATACTGCAATGCAATCTCAGTTTCTGTGAGTTAAATTTGGTAAATTTAATGTCACCAAAAGTGGTGATTTGGGATGGGGGGATGTTGTGGTTTAAGCTTAGTCGTAAATTAGACAAAGCATGTAGCCTGCTTGTTTTCCCCCCACAACCTGTCCT
>WYDI02015393.1:0-11214 GCA_009867235.2 Psittacus erithacus
AGTTAGAAACACAGCGCTGCACCAGCCACTAAGAAGGAGAAAAAATGACTGCTACTGCTGAACCCATGACACACACTCAGCTGGAAGAAAGCTTCTGAGATGCATCATGCAGCAGTGGCCTTCCTAAACACATCTGGTTGAAGACAGAGAATGCTTAATTCTATCTCTCAGGAGAGCTCTCCAACATTAGATTATAATGGCAGCATTTATTTTGCCTTATTTAGAAATACAGACATTAACCGTTTAAGCCTGAAAAGGTCACTCCACCCTATGTTACAGGCAATGGAAGACAAACCAAAATCATTTCATCTGAAGAAAGACATTAAAATGGGTCAAATATTTTTCTGCCCTATCTTTCAGTGCATTTATCAGGAAGCTTAAAATTATTAGGAATGATTATGGCAGTTGAAGTTAGCAAATACATATTCCATTTTCTGCTATGGAATTCTAAATGATGAAGGAAGTCCTGAACTGTAATCCATGCCCTCAAGCACTGTGCTTAAAGTTAACTTTAAAAACCTGATTCCATGTCAAAGAACCTGGTTGAAAACTTTGAGTGTTCCTTCTATTTAAGAACTTTAAGATGTGAACTACTATGTGTTCTAGCACTGGTAAGGCCACAGCTTGAGTACTGTTTCCACGTCTGGGATCCCTAGTACAAGAGAAATAAGGAAATACTCGAGACCCTAGTGAAGGGTCACTAAGACAGTTAAGGGAATGGAGGATCTCCCCTACAAGGAAATGCTGAGAGAGCTGGGATTGTCCAGCCTAGACCACGTCAAGGGGATCTCATCAATGTACCTATACATTTTCAGGGAGGGTACAAACAGGATGGAGCCAGGCTCTGTTGCTGCTACAGTGCCCAGTGATAGGACCAGAGGAAGCAGACGCAAACTGAAACATAGGAGGCTGTGTCTGAACATCAGGTAACCCTTTTTTAACTATGACCATGGTTGGGCACTGGCACAGGTTTCCCAAGAAGGAAGATGTTCAAAAGCTGTCTGGACATGGTCCTGGACAATCAGCTCTAGGTGACTCACTGAGAGCTGTGGTTAGGCCAGATGATCTCCGGAGGTCCCTGCCAACCTGAACCAGTCTGTGAATGTATGCAATGGAAGGCAGGTCTTGAGGCTAAAATTTTTTGTACTTTCTATGAAAAACAAAACTATTACTCTATTTTATAAGTGTAATCCCCTTATATATTACACGTAAACGGAGCACTTAAGCACCCCTTTCAGGAGACTGTCCCAGGCTGTCCTGGAAATGCTCATAAATACTGGTGTGACCAGAAATCTAGAAATTATTTTGCTTCATATAGCCATGTTTGCCAAGGGAGATTTGGAGAAGGTGGCAGGAATAGAGAAGCTGTCAGAACAAAATCTAAGCCATTTCACCTAATATATTTTTTCCACCTGTTCTGTGTCACAAATATTTGCGGAATTGGACATAACATCAATCAATAGCTTGTGGAATAGCAACAGAAACAAGGTTAGAGAGTGTTAGGGATTACTTAGCAATATACTAAATATAGCACAATGCTATAACTAAGTAGTGAAAAATACATCCAAATTGTGAAGCTTCTCAAGTGTCCTGGTTTCAGCTGTAACAGTTCTTTTTTTCCTTCCCAGTAGCTAGTGCAGTGCTGGGTTTCAGCTTTAATCTGAGAACAATGTTGATAACACACTGTTTTAGTTGCTGCTAAGTACTACTCACATTGATCAAGGACTCTTCAGTCTCTTCTGCTCTGCCAGTAAGGAGGGGCACAAGAAGATGGGAGCAAGCACAGACAGGACACCTGACCCAAACTAACCAAAGGGATATTCCATACCACAGCACATCATGCTCAGGATGTAAATTGTAGGGAGTCACCTGGATGGGATTGATCACTGTTTGGGTTGGGCTGTGTATTGGTCAGCAGGTGGTGAGCAATTTTATTGTGCATCACTTGTGTTTTCTGAGCTTTCAAATCTACTCTTATTGTTTCCTTTTATTATTATTATTATTATTGGTATTCTTTCTAGTATCATTAATTTTACTTTAATCGAGCTATTAACTCATGAGGTTTGCATTCTTTTGATTCTCCTCCCCATCCTGTCTGAAGGGGGGGAAGGGAAGGGGTGAAGAAATGGCTGTGTGGTGCTGGGTTACCATCTGGGTCTAAACCAAGGCATCATGTCAAAGGAAATTGCTGAAGGTTTTTTTTTTTGTTTTATTTTGTTAGATGGTTTTATTTTTAAAGAGTACCTGACATTGTTCGTGACACCTACCTCTAAATTCATATCACTCAGGTGCAGAAATGTAACTGACTTGTCCATGCTTAGAGTGCAGTTGCCCTAGGTTTCTGTTCTGCAGTTTGTATTCCCAGTTACATCTTCCATTTCAACACTTTGTTCTGAGTATAAGTTAACCTTCGCAA
The DNA here is from genome assembly GCA_009867235.2 of Psittacus erithacus. Lineage (NCBI taxonomy): Eukaryota > Metazoa > Chordata > Aves > Psittaciformes > Psittacidae > Psittacus > Psittacus erithacus. The sequence goes on from WYDI02015393.1 coordinate 2,417, forward strand.
AGTTGATAGATGCAATGTCTTTAATTCAGGTAAAGTGTAAAAAAAGCCATCACCCTGTCTACATCCTTTATAGAATACACAGATAAAACAGTAATATCTTCTGCCTGTGGAAAGATAGAACTGGGGTAAGAGTTACCTGTGTTTCCCTATACCTTGCTAAAAAAAGATTCTCATGGATTCTAGCATTTTGTGTCCCCATGTTCAGTATTCAGAGAAAGCTTTTGTATATTCTTTAAATAACTTTGGAGCACATCACTCCGCAAACTATTCTAAAATATCTCTGCCATTACACCATACTGGCTAATCACTTAAAGGTAATCTGGAGATGGAGCTGGAGCTGTTGTTTTTTCCTTTCTCATAACATGCCTAACACTATAGACAGTAGAAATCAAAAAGCACTTTGGTCTTTGTCAATAAGTTAATATCCCCTTATGTCATGAAAGAAGGCTGAATGTCCCTGAAAAGAAGACATCTGAAGGCCTGGGGTTTCTCCAATGTAAGATGCATAGTTTTATAGCAGATGTGTTATGTATATTGAATTGCCTTATTGTGGTTGCATCATTATATTAGCATAAAAAGAAAAAAACACCACTGAAGATTAATGAATATTTTCTTTCCCTGCATTTTATACATCAAACTAGATAGTTACACATTTTCTGTGCAAAAAGAAGAAAATATATAGAAAGACTATAAATGCTTAGCATACCAAGATATTTTCATTTAGATTCTGACACAAAGTCAGTTCAAAACCTGGGAGGTCTTTCACTGATTTTGTTAGAATTTGGATCAAAATTTACTTCTGAATAGAACAAAGAAAAAGAACCTGAAGTCACAACTACTGCATTAAACAACCTTAGAGATGAAAGAAGGCTTGGAACTAACTCTGCATATGCAACAAACTGAACAATATAGATGTATTTCTAAAATCTGTGAAACTAGACAATAAAATTATCTTTACCTTGGTGTGATATGGGAGTAGTATGATCTCCCATTTGAAAACCTTTTCCTAAACAAATGCGCTATATAAACATCCAGTTACCATGAAAATAATCTCATTAAAAACCTTTGCCTAAATAGCATTTGTTTTTTGTGAGTTAACTCTGCTCTCAGAGGCACAGACACACATTCTGACCTGCCACTGCCAGGCTTGCCTTTCTGATCTGTTTTGCTTGTCCCTTTTCCTTCCCAGATGTGCCACTGATTAATCACTGCTGCTCATTGTGCTGAAGAAAAGCTGGCTTTTTCACCATGTGTTCTTGCTCTTGCTTGCTCTGGTAAATTGTGCATTAGACTGCAATTACTCCCACCTACTACATTATCTATTGCATTTCTTTGGGATGATAAAAACACTTTTATTTTTATATTTTTCTTTCTTAAGCTTAACATCTGGAACCACTTTTTTTTTTTATGAGATGGAATTGAAAGCAGCTCAGGGATTAATGTGAACATGCATTAGAGGGGAGAAATGTCAGTTTCTTAGGTGTATGTATCAGATGATATATGTCAATTGTGGCAAGCATTTCCACTGGGGAAAAGGAAGAGCCATATCAGTAGTGAAGTAGTCTATGTAGAAAATTTGCTTAGTGTTGCTGGATTAACTCTATATATGTGAAAACACATGGCAATGATTTTGCTCATTTCTGCTGAAAAGTTTTCGAAAACAAGCATCTGAGTTTGTGGAGATGTACTGCAGCAATAAGGCTTTTGAAGATAACTAATGCTTTTTCTAATTTTTTGTCTTTTCGTTTTGATTTCTTTTAATAGTTCTGACACATGGCAAGGAATGGAACTTGCACTTTAACAGTCGTTTTCTGTATAATCTAATCCCTGATGTAATCACCCTACACTCCCTATATTAAGTGCATGCTGGGAAATAATAAGCATTTTCAGGGTGAGATTTCATCTGGTGTGTTTCTGAGTACAATATCAGAATGCATATGCAGTTCATCCTGTTCTAATGTTGAACTCAGAAACGTGTGACTTACACAGGTCTATGTTCCTCTCTCTTTAAAGAGATATTCAGTGAATTTACCATCCCCTGATTATGATTCTATAGCATGGTAAGCACACAATAATTCCAGGGACCAAGTAGGCATGTGCTGTGGTTTAACCCAGCAGGCAGCTAAACACCACACAGCTGTTTGCTTGCTCGCCCCCAGTGAGATGAGAAAGAGAACTGGAAAATGAGATAAAACTTTTGGGTTTAATAGAACAAAAAAGGAAGGGAAAAGTATAACAATGCCAAGAGAATATACAAAACAAATAATGCATAATGCAATTGCTCACCATCTACTGACCGATGCCCAGACAGTCCCAAAGCAGCAGGCCACTATGCCTCAGCTAAGACCCAGTTTATTGTTCCGCATGACATCATATGGCATGGGATACACCTTTAGTTATTTGGGGTCAGCTGTCCTGGCTGTGTCCCCTCTAAGCTCCTTGTTGCAACCCCAGCCTTTTCACTATCAGGGTAGTATGAGAAGCTGAAAAGTCCCTAACTTCTTGTAAGCACTGGTCAGCGAGAACTAAAACATCAGTGAGTTATCAGCATTATTGTCATCCTAAATCCAAACCAGTACTGTACCAGGTATTAGGAATTAAATTAACTCTATCCCAGCCACAACCAGGACAGCATGCATATCCCTCACTACTTTCGTGTGTCCTTACATACTTTCTTTCCTTATGTTTAGCAAACATGTCCCTGATGTTTAGCAAAGTGTCATTCATATTCACTTATCCATAAATAAGAAACCAGTCTCTTTTTGTCTTCTACTTTTGATCCCACCAAAGCCTCGGCAAAATAATAATATGTCACTAATGAGGTTTTCTTGTTACCAGTTCAGATTGACTTCTTCAACAGCACTTAAGCATCTGAATGCACATCCATTAGCCATCTTGATTTTGCGTTACAGTTGTGTTGTCCATTAACCCACAAAGCATTCTCCTCCTTCCTCTGAACCAATGATACTAACCAGAGTTGCAGGAAAGATGCCACAAGTCCGCTGTCCATAGTAACAGAGTCTGTACTCCTAACACTTGTGTTCACAGTGGCAATATGCCATGGGGAAAACACAAATCACAAATGTTTTACAAAAGTCAGTTGTGCACATGCCGGAGAAAAAAGCAAGAAGAAATTCTATCTAGGAAATGGCCACTGTGGCTAAAGTCTTTCAGATGTTTTCAGTAGATAAATTAATTGAGGAAGGATGGGAGCTTTTCATAAAGCTATAGCCACCAGTGGGTGACTAATTGCTATCATTTAGAAAGAGAAGTCCATGAGGAGTTTGCACAAGACAATCTAACTAGAGGTGAAACAAAGGTGGGCACAAAATTACTAAATGAAATATATAAACCTTTAGAATCAGGTTTAAGCAATGCTAAGTGTGATGGCTTTGTAACAGTAGCAATGGAAAATTACTGAGGTGCATGATTCGCAGAAAAAAAAATAGGGTACAGCTAGAGAGCATACTGAGAATTCTTGTATAAGATAAACCGTTGCAGTCGACGTAGTTTTGGGCCTTAATGACCTTAGTCATTAAGCGTAATGAGCGTAAGGCAAACAGACTGGAAGACCGGGATGTAAGGATAAGGAGTATCTAGAAATGGCAGGTGTCCAGAATGGGCTGCAGTTAAACAAACTGGTAAGTGGAAGGACAGGATGGTAGTTATGTCTGCGGTATTAACGAACCAATTAAGTTTGTATAAACATCTACTGTGCATGCTCCAAAGGCTGCCAGAAGTGACGAAGATTGTTGGAAGAAGTAAATGACCCTTGGAGACTACTACCACATTTCTGCATGCATGCAGGACACTTTCTAGAAAATGATGTAATCCATACCTAACCTCATGAATATGTATGTGTGCCCAGTGGCTATATAAGGGCGGCTTTTGTAGCAATACAGGGACACACGTTAGGAAGAGCTATCCCCTGTGTCTTCCTGTGCCATAATAAAGAATACCTGCTTGTCAACTTGGAAAACTTTGTTGGCAAGTTTGTTCCTGGAGTTTTCTCCAAATCAGAGGTGAGTATTGTTAGCATTATGTGATTAATGACTTTAAAGATTATACAATTCCTTTATTAACACTGCAGTGAACACCGCTTAATATATTCTCAAAGAACCTGGTAATATTTATAGTCCAGCTAAAATATTTTATATATATATATGTATATATAAAAAACAACCTAAGCCACCCATTCATATCTAGGCGCTGGCAGCAAGGGGGCTGCAGGGAAGTTCCAGCCAACCCCCTGTGGAGAGAGTTGCCCACTGCTCCATGGACAGGAGAGCACATGCTGGAGTAGGTTTGCTGCAGGACTTGTGACTTCATGGGGGATCCACACTGGAGCTGTCTTTTCCTGAAGGGCTGCACCCTGTGGAAGGGACCCACTCTGGAGCAGTTTGTGAAAAACTGCAGCCCATGGGTAGGACTCATGCTGGGTAGGTTCACTGAGGACTGACTGCTGTGGAGAGACTCCACACTGAAGCAGGGGAAGAGTGTGAGGAGCCTTCCAGTGGGGTAACATGCCACAATCACTTTTCTGTTTTCTCACATCATTCCTTCAACTTAATAAGGTTCATTATGGTATATGAATATAAATTATATACGTACAACTAAAGCCAAAAAGATTATGAGAAGAGAAAGACAGCAATTCTGAATTTACTTCTCAGTGCTGGGTTGGTGGCAGATATGAAAACACTGCTATTCATGTGTCCTGAGTTCAGCAGTAGCAGTCATTTTTCTCCTTCTTAGAAGCTGATGCAGTGCTGTGCTTTTGACTTCCAGCCTGGGAACAGTGCTGATAACACTGATGTTTTTAGTTGCTGCTCAGTAATATTTACTCTGACTAAGGAGCCTCATGCTCTGCCAGGGAGGAGGGGAAGCCGGGAGGAAGCAGAGACAGGACACCTGATCCAAACTAACCAAAGAGGCATTCCATGCAACAGCACGTCATGCCCAGTATATAAATTGGGGGAGTTACCTGGAAGGCCCAGATGGCTGCTTGGGTCAGGCTGGGTGTCAGTTGGCAGGTAGTGAGAGATTGTATTCTTTTCCCTTGTTATTCTTCTTATCATTATTATTATTGGTGGTAGCAGCAGTGGTTTGTATTATACCTTAGTTACTGGACTGCTCTTATCTAAGCCTGTGGGAGTTACATTCTTTCGATTCTTCTCCCCATCCCTCCAGGAGTGGGAGGAAGGAACAGGGGGGAGTGAGAGAGCAGCTGCATGGCTGACTGAGCTCAAACCACGACATCATGTCAATACATTACCAATGAAAAGCTTGCAAAGATCACATCAGAGCAGTAATTTGCCAAGAAGGCACTTCAGCCTCAAAAAAGATGCCAAACAGCCATAAAAGGATTAAAGTAATTTTGGATATAAGTAAATTCATTATTGAAGCATCAATTATGCATATATTAATACAACTAAGGGTTACAGTACAAATGGTAGCAACAAAGTAAAAAATAACTCTCATTTTGGTTCAATACCACTGTGAAAACACACTCTCATGGAGTCTGTTAATCAGTTCCTGGCTTTTATTCTATGAAAATGCTTTACCTCCCAGGCAATTGCTGCTGAGTGTCATGAACATTTGTGTGATGTCTGCTTCAAGACAGAGAAAAAAGGTATGTGTAGAACTGTGTGCTTCTGTAAAATGACACATTGTTTGCAATTATAAAACTTTTAATGTAATACATTATTATGTAAATAGTATATGTATGTGCATGTGTGTCTATATTTGCATCTATATTTAATATGTATGTGTCTATGCACAATCTAATCTAAATTTTAATGTAAAAATCTGCAAAACAGGTTGAGAATACCTTTTTCAGTGCAAGTACCATGCATATAACCTATCCAGCTAATCTCAACAGAGATGCCTATGCATGTAACTGTACTCCAAGTGAGTCAAGACTTGGCTGCATAGCACTAAGTATGCACGTGTCATGTCATTTTTTTTACACTTTATATGAGAAGGAATATATTTTTTTTCTTAGTCTTTGAACAGAAAAAAAATAATAATATTGAACTTAAATTATGTCACCAGTATAGGTTATTCTGAGAAACATTTTCCTCTAAATCAACTTAGTAAGTACTGTTCATGTATTATAATAACACATAAATTCACACAGGAAATTTTCTGTGCCTGTACTGCCTTTCTTCCTTTTCATATTCAGATTAGATTCTGTAAATTGTTATTAGATTACATTATATATAATGATAAACAATCAAAAGATAGAAAGGAATGAAGAGTAACATTTGCTCACAAACATACATTGTCAATTTACTGGATTTTCTTTCTTCCTTCTTCTATCGTTGCTGTGCATAAATAGTTCTGAGACTTTACCAAACTTTACAAGTCAAGTTCACTGATTTGCTGTTCTAAGAGACTTAATTCCTTCAGTGATCATGCTATGTATTTCTGTGCCTGTTCCCCTGTGAATTCATATCCTTAAATGCTAAAATAATACCATATATAACGACATCTGTGATGGTGGCTTCCATATTTTAGAGGCTAAAGTGAGTTGGTGCAAATTCCCATTCAGTTGATACAATTTCTGAAAGGTTGTTCTTTGTTGTCTGGTATTTCTGTGCATTTACTCTTTTAATACACAATTACAAATATTATCTCATTCACTTGTGAGTATTCAAAATTATGAGCTATTCTTCCTCACAGTTATAAGAGCACTTCCACAACTTCACTTTTCATTCCAGTATCTGTCTTGTCTTATCCCCCATCATAGCTATTCTCATAACTATGCCAGTGAGCACCTGTTTTGTTTATATTGTTGAATTAATGATCTATAGAAAATATTGAGATATGGGAGAATTAATCTGTCAGAAAAAAATCCAAACTATTATGAAATACATCTCATGAATTGGTATCAAAGGGAAACAAATAAGGATAATGCCCAATCCATCAGTATTTTTGCATTAAGTTAGTGTTAGGGTTGGAATGTAAAAGTCAGACTTTTTTGAAGTTCACCCATCCTAATTTTGTCTACATTGCTTGAGAGTCTGAGCAACTCACAAGACAGCTGAAATTTGATAAATCAGAGACAGTGCTTTACCTATGTGATAGTCATATTCTGGTTAAACTAAGTACTTTATCTATCATCTCAAATGATTTGAGGGTCTATATGAAAGTTTCTATTTTTTTGGAAGTTTTAGATCCTCATTTATTTACACCAGATTCATGATGTTTTCTCTAATTTTGAGTTCTGGATTATCCTATTATAAAATATGAGGAGACTTTACCATCTTATGCTGCACAAGTATTTGAAAATATTTTAAGGCGAGGATTCAAAAGTCATTCCTAAGTATCTAGCACTTAGGGAAAAAAATAAAGATGGTTTAAGAATAGCACATTTGCTATTTTTCCTCTTTTAATGAGAAGTTCTTTACAAAGTGGGAGAAAGCTCAGTTTTAGGTATTTCCCACATTGCTCCACAAGCTGCAGTTCTAATAATGAATAGTATTCACTAATCTTTTTATTATTTTAGAGGAACTGTGATGTCCCAGAAGTGCCTGAAACCATTAATTTTCTGTGAAAAAGAACTTAAAATGATATTAAGATATGATAAAAATATGCAGCTGAAATTGAACATCTTGAAAATAGTTTATAAAATACAAAACCTTGCTTCTGATGCTACACTCTTAGCGTTGCCTTTATTGGTTTTAAAATAAATATCTATTTCTTGCAGTTATAGTATACTATTTGCATTTAGTTTGAACAACTGTAAGAAAGCAATAGAAATATTTATTAAAATAACTAGCAAATATAAAGAAAAGATATCTTTTACTTCAATGTGATGGTACTTCAACACTGCTATTTGGAACACAAAAGACACTATTAATCTCTATAATAGTATTATATTACTTTAAATTACTTTCAATACAAAGCTGATATGCATTAAATGTACTTTTAAATAACAACACCATTATAGAATCATAGAATCATAGAATAGTTAGGGTTGGAAAGGACCTTAAGGTCATCTAGTTCCAATCCCCCTGCCATGGACAGGGACACGTTACACGAAACCATGTCGCTCAAGTCTCTGTCCCACCCAGCCTTGTGTACCACCAGGGATGGAGCATTCATAACTTCCCTAAGTAATCCATTCTAGTGCCTCACCACCCTCACAGTAAAGAACTTCTTCCTTATATCCAGTCTAAACTTCCCCTGTTTAAGTTTTAACCCATTACCCCCTGTCCTGTCACTAGGGTCCCTAATGAATGGTCCCTCCCCAGCACCCTTATCGGCCCCCTTCAGATACTGGAAGGCTGCTATGAGGTCTCCACACAGCCTTCTCTTCTCCAGGCTGAACAGTTCCAATTTTCTCAGCCAATCTTCATACGGCCTAACTTAGTTCATTTTAACAAAATTCATTATAACAAAAATTCATTATAACGAAAGCAAACAGAGCAAAAAAGGTCTAAAACATCGTAGTGTTATTTAGTGCCAAAAAAAGCTGAGAACAGTGAATACATATAAATTTTCCAGTGCTTTTTCCACTGATCAATAATTAAATCCTTTCTATATATTTCCTTTAAAATAAAACACAAAGTCAAAACAAAACTGACAACAATTAAACCAAAACAACCTCCCTGCCCATCCCCCCCTTCCCCCCCCCCCCAACTAAAGAAAGCAAAATAATTTTGTCTGTGTATCGTGGTTTAGGCCTGCCCCACAGCTCACTCACTGCCCCCCCCCCCTTCCCTCGGCTCCCAGAGGGATGGGGAAGAGAATTGAAAGAATACAACTCCCACAGGTTGAGATAAGAACAGTCTATT
>WYDI02015394.1:0-11979 GCA_009867235.2 Psittacus erithacus
AAGGCTGCTATGAGGTCACCACGCAGCCTTCTCTTCTCCAGGCTGAACAGCCCCAACTTTCTCAGCCTGTCTTCATAAGGGAGGTGTTTCAGTCCCCTGATCATCCTCGTGGCCCTAAATAAATGTGGCCCTAAATACTAGGATACAAATTAGTCTTGCCAGCAAGACAGTTCTGTTTCTCAGCAGAAGTCTTCCCAAACTCTTAACTGCACTGATATGACACGGTAGTGATTTTAAGGAATAGCCAAATTTAAGATCTATTAGATCTGTGTGGAAAACAGCATCAAACAAAAATGATACAAGCAATTACTAAGCACAGATAACCCTAACATTGCTTTGCAACAGTGGATTAACTGCTACAGTGGGGTCTCTCCTTATTAGGATTAAGCCCAAGTTAAAATCATAATTACATTAGATAATAAAGACTCACCTCAGTAAAAACATGAAATTCAGACTGATCCACAGCAGCTGGGCTGTTTATTTTATCCTCCTTAATCTTCCCTTGGTTACTGTGTTCAATGTCTGATTCTGCAATACTGATGTCATTTGAGCTTATCAGAGTGAGCTCAGGCTCTTCCATAATACCACACCCTGACTCAGTCTCCTAGAAAACAAATTATACAAGGCATCAGTGTAACAAAAAATGACACAAAAATCACCATTTCCAGCAAAAGCTGTTATCTTGTCAGAAAGAGGAGGCTCATTCAAAGTGTAGAATGACGAAAATCTGCCCCCAAGCAGGAAGTGAAATGCAGAGAGTACTTTCTTTGCCTGAGGTTTTGACATGTGCAAACCCTGGAAACTAAGTCCAATACAAAGTATTTTATAGACCAGTGTTAAAAAAATCCTAAACAAGTAACCCCAAGAACCACAAAATCTCCCCCTCTCCTCCACTCGCCTCCAGTTTAAACTCCTCAGCTCAAGGGCAAATTTTTTATCTTCTTTTAAAGCTACATCAAAGCTGTTTCCTTAAGCTTTGATTATTTACCTCCTTCAGGCTTCTAAATGGGGGTAGGGGCTGCTCAGTGAGGTACCTGTACCATACATATGCCGTACCAACTGGTGCTGGGAGAGGGAGATGCAGTAGAGATGTAGCTTCCACAACAGTCATGAGATCTGCAGCTCATTTTAGGTACTGCTGATTATTTCAGTGCCATGATCTGAAAGCAGTAGTAGGACAGAAGTCCAGGAAACACATGGGTCTTAAACTAGAACCATAAAATCCACATTGCCAAGCTTTCAGATACTGAAGACCTAAAATAACTTGGTGCAACAACACACAGAGGAAAAAAAGCTAACAATGAAGCCTGCATAAATTACTCCTTTTGGAAATCTGTTCTACTCACCCAGACTGGAATACAGCATGAGCTTCTGGGCACAGAACGAGGGTATTTCTCATGTCTTTCTAGGAGAGAACCACTCTGTTGTACGACAGCCTGAAAATGGAGGTCTGAGTCTTCCAAGTTGGTTTCTCTGGGAATCCTCAAAGATTTCTGTTCATGTGGAAAGCTTTTATCTGGCTCCTTTGTATTTCTATTGCACTGAGAATCCAGCTCCACAGCTTTATTTACATCATGTAAATGAACTGATCTTTCAGGAAGCTTAACAAACTTCTTATCCAGTATCTCCACAGGTGATTTTTCAGAAGACACAGTCTCTTTTAGTAAGTGTTGAGGGGAAGTGTCATCCACTGTACCTGGCGTGGTATTTAGCTGATAAAATTCTTGCTCTTTCAGTGGATTCAGGCTTTCATTTTGCAGATCCTCCATTGAACACTGGAGATCAATAGATTCCATATTTCTTGCCAGCTCTTTGTATTCTCTGGCAGATGAAATGCAGTTCTCATTGCTCCGCTTTCTCATTCCAGGAGTTTGGTCAGAACATCTCTGTAACACAGCACTAAGGTCCCCTGGCTGATTTGTGTTCTGACAGTGACTGCTCAGAGTAAATTCTAATGGCAGTGAGCGAAAAGATTTCTCAGATCCTGTTACAAAAATTATCAAGAGTCAAAATTCTGGTCAACACAACAGAGTTTTCACTCGAAAAAGTCCCTCCCTAGTGTGGCTTTTCAGTAATGTATACTAAGAAGTCTAGTAAATAAGAAGCATTTTGTTTAAAATAAGTCTGCTTATGTATCCTCAAACACTGTTAACATTACATAAAATGATTCCTTCACTGTACACAAAGCAACTTCACAAAACACCACTTTCTGCTGCTTCTTCAAATATGTTTAAGATGTTAGGAAGAAATTCATCACTATGAGAGTGCTGAGGCACTGGCACAGGTTACCCAGAGAAGCTGTGGCTGCCCCATCCCTGGCAGTGTTCAAGGCCAGGTTGGATGGGGCTTGGAGCAACCTGCTCTAGTGGAAAGTGTCCCTGCTTGTGGCAGGAGGGTTGGAACTGGATGAGCTTTATGGTCCTTTCCAACCCAAACCATTCCATGAATCTACGGATTATGTTTTTAGGGACAGATTTTGTGATGGTGCTTATGTAACTACATTGAAAGTCAATGGAGTTTACAATTTATTCTCTGTAGATGGAAGTCCTTTGAGTCTTTTTCTGCCTCCAACAGACTAAAACAGGAAGAAAACAAACCAAAACACCTTTATTTGGGCAGAAACTCTTCAGAGTAGAAGAAAACATTCAAATTGGAACAATGACTGCTGTTCCTACAAGTTACAATACTGTACCCTAAATTACCTTTCCCTTAAGACCTGCGCATACAGACTGAGATACTATTTCTATTCCAGAAGAGGCCTTAAAAGAGGAAGACTAGGTATCAGCATTTTTCGTTATCGAGAAGGCATTTCAGCAATACAGCATATGCCAAACAAACAACAGGATTGTTTCATAGAATCACAGAACTGTTTGGATTGGAAAGGACCTTAAGATCCTCCAGTTCCAACCCCCCTGTCACAGGCAGGGACACTTTCCACTATAGCAGGTTGCTCTAAACCCTGTCCAACCTGGCCCTGAACATTGCCAGGGACAGGGCAGCCACAGCTTCCCTGGGCACCCTGTGCCAGGGCCTCAGCACCCTCACAGTGAAGAACTACTTTACATGTATTCATTTCTTGATCCAAGTTTGATCACACTGATTGCACACACTCCAGCACACATCCTAGCAATAGGCTTTTTACACACACAGGAATACACCACATGAACCTTCAACAATTTCCTTTAAGCATTTTTTTGCGTTCTTTGACACCTTCAAAATATCTAGTCCTACATGTGTAAAGAATATTGTCTCCTGAAAATAGCTGCTAACAGGAAGTGAGGAATTACACTGCAACATCAGCCATCAAGAGACAATTCTCCAATGATGGACTTAGGTATCAACCTACTTTGAACTGACAACCCAAAATGGTTTTGACTTGCTTAGCCTGTTGCCTATGTTATTTTCCACCCTGCTTTAAAGCACAACAATAATTGGTTTGGGATTATAAAACCACTTAAGGGATGGAGAGATAGTGCAGTTAAATTTAAAGCACAAAGATTGTTTCTATAAGCAATTTAGAAATAGAATGTTTTGAAGTTCTGAATGTTGTGTTCTGAAAAGAGCTTCAAAAATATTAAGATTACTGCTAGCTGCATTTGGAATTTTAGATTGGTTCTTATCTTTAGGATACATAAAGTTAACTTGAATTCAACATTAAAAATTATTTTTCCTGTTATGAGCTGCAGTTAATGCTGCTGTAGAATCATAAACTTTTAATCTACTAAATTAATTACTACACTGTAATCTAAAAGTTATTCCCTTCCTTTCTTCCCCCTTTTATTTTGTAGATAGTTAAAGCAACTGCATAATCAGACCACGTATCACAGTTTGCAGTACATAATGACTCCTTGTGTGATTTAAGAGCAGAGAAGGAAATGCAGTGGTTTCTTGAAGGACGCAATGGATAAAAGATAAATGAGTCAGGTGAGAGATTTTAACACATATTCCTCAAAATTTTAATCAATTTTTGGAACTTCCTTAATTTCCTCAGACTTAAACAGTGATAGATATGCATTAATAAATATTTGGAAAAGTACATGAACTGACGGTTTCAGCCAGAGTTGATATTTCTTCACTAACATCATAAGTACAGCACAAGTAATAAATAACACAATATCCATAACAGTGACTTGAAAATGCAGGTCTGCTTTTGTATTAAAGTCACAATGACTAAGGAAATAAAACTTCAAAAGATTCAGGAGTTCTGCCCATTAAAGGTAGTGGAGAAGACAGTGTGTAAGAGCAGCAGCAGAGTTAAGACATTTCAAAGCAGGACTGACACACAAGTGAAGAGTTCCTTCCCAGTTTCAACACAGCAAACCCACCTTGAGAGCTGGTATCTACACACTGGGCAACAGGCTGGTTCTGAAAACACTGATCTGGCTGCGCTGCACATACCTGGAGCAACGTTTTCTTCAGCAGACTGTTCTTCTGGTGTAACAGTGTTTGGCCTGTTTGTTTCCAGACTAGGAGGCAGACTGCTTCTTTGTATAGTCAAATTGGAGTTTCGCACTTCCAGAGGCACAGAAGTGTCTTTACTTTGAGTAGAAAATTTTGAAGTCTAGTGGCAGGAAAACAAAAATGATCTTGATTTAAGATTCAGTTTCTCAGAAATAGGAAAGATGAAAAGCTAAAGGTAGTATTTGATTTTTGGATCACATTTCTGTTACAACCAGCAAAAACGCTTTCAGTTCTACATGTACCAAAAATCATTGTTGCGTTTCTTCTAAACAGAAGACAGTACAGAGGTTATAACATTTAAATCCTACAGAAATCTTAAGCTCAAGTATTTCCTCCACAGAGATTTTCTGTAGTACCTTGCTCAATTCTCTATCGCCTTGTGAAATTCTGTGTTGAGAACAGGATGATGAAGTATCAAAGTCAAGACTTGGTTCCAGGGGCTGAAAGAACCGGTGATGGAAGTTTTGAAGAGGTCTCTCTATTTCAGGAAAGTCAAGCTCAGCTGTTAGAGCTGTAAGAAAAGAGGCTGTTATAAAACCAAACATGCCACAGCACCCCAACACCCCTCTCAAAAAAGCCCATGGACACATCACACCTTGCTTCTATATGCAGTAAGTAAAGCATACATAGTTCTGCAGGTATACAAATAAGCTTGTAGAAAAAACAAATCTTTACAGCACCCGATTTCTTCACTCTGATACAGCACAGGTACAAAAAGCAGCAAAAAGTGCTACACTGATGCAATTTGGTTTTAAATGAAAAGCTGAAGCCTGTAAGCTTTCTGTTAAGCACTTGTAAGACTGCAGCAGAAGCACTGTAGGCTTCCCAGTACAAAACCCAGCAACAGAGGAGCAAGTCCAGTGAGAAGCCACAAGGATGATTCAAGAAAGAAAGGATGAAGCAGATAATGTGCAAAGAGAAACTGAAAGATTGAGTTTGTTCAATCTTAAGAAAAGGATTTGGGCTGTAGGAGAAAGGGCAGACAAATTTCTGTTGTCTTCTACAGGATACAGAAGATACAATCAGGCTCTTGAACATACTCCATGAAAGAGAGATAATGGACACAAAATGGAACACAGGAAATTCTGGCTGGAAGAGAGGGAAGAGAGAGGAGGGAGGGAAGAAAGTTGTTAAAATATTGCCCAGGATGTGTAAAATCAATGTCCCCAGAGAGATTCAGAAATTGCATGGGCAAGGCCTTAAGCAACCTGGTCTCAGCTTGTTCTGCTGTGAGCAAGAAGAACTTGGACCATGTAACCAGAAGTCTTTACTGGTCTAGATTAATCTATCATTTTATGATTCTAGGTATTCAAATATTCCAGGAGGAAGCAGTTCACATTCAAATACTAGCATTATCTTCATGATAACCAAGAAAGATGTTCTTATTTTCATGAATCACCACATTGTTCTAGAGAGCACAGAACTTCCACCTGTCTGATAATCAGTTTCATCAATTCTGTGACCTTATGTGAATAATAAAGTATTAGATATTACTGTCTCTACCTTCCTGAAAGGAAAGTTGTGCATAAACAAGTGATAGGATTGCCAGAGATAACAAACAGCCTGGCTGTGGTAGCAGGAAGCTGCATAGAACTAAACTATGATCAGACACTTAACCAGACTACCCTTCATTTTTTTTCCCCACCAGTACACTATGTGGGCATAAAGCAAAGCACAGAGAACATGGAAGCAGCAACGTTGTTGCATGTAGATTCCTTGCTGAATTTAAAATGTAAACTGAATATAAATGCTACAAACACACAACATTGAGTAAACTACTATATGAGGAGAGCACAGCACAAAAATGCTTTAAAATGGTGAACACCTTGGAAACGTGTATTGTCCTCTAAGTAGGAGCTCAAGTCTCCAGTAGACTTCTCCAAGATCTGATTTTCTCTGTAAAGGTACATCTCTTCTTCCGGCAGCTGAGTTTCACATGCCCCAGACAAATGCTCTTGCCTCTGCCGCAAGGTAAAAGGCAGGGAGGACTTCCAAGGGCGGCTTGCTACTTCTCTCGAAACCCCATCTTCTGTACTATCAGAAGACAATCCTGAAAGAGTAAGCTAGATGTTCATGGTTTGCATATAAATCACTTACATGGGGTCATCTGAAAAGACACTGCTTAATACCCTGAAATACTCCTAACCTGAAATACTGAAATAAGCTCCTAAGGAGCTCTGGGGTTTTGTTTCTTATGTCAATGCTGCCATAAAGCTTACTACAGATTTCCACAAATTCAAGTTGACACTATCTAGTTGGGTAGCAGTGAGTCCAGCTTAGCACTTTTAGGCTATGTAGACTTAGCAAGTACTGAAACAGAAAAATCAGAAAAGAATTAATACTGAGATTTCATGCTAACTAGCATATTCTTACCTCCTACTGCATATAAATATGATGATATATGTGATCTTGACCATCATTACGGCATCATGTAGCAGTTTTATTCATGCTTAAATAGAAATTGCCTAACACCAACACAAGAAATCAGAGGGAATCAAGGCAGTCAAAATGGTGCTCCTGGTTAGTGCACCCACCCCTCTTTGGCTCTGTGCTTACAGAAGTATTGCTCAAAGCTCTCAGGAAAGGTCACTGCTAAGCATTGAGTGGAAGGTGAAGACAACAGCCAGACTTGAAAAAACTCATTCATGCAACTGAGTATGAAACCTTTGGTATTGTTCTTCCATAGATAAACAACAACAGAAAAAAAAACTACAAACAAATGATCTCAGGATTTGCTTTACCTTTCTTACGTCAATAAAGCCCAGATTTGTTATCCGAATTATGAAGTTTAATACTCAAAATAACACCAGTTTAGAACATTAGGGTTACAATGAGCTGCTGAAATCTCAGGCTGTAAAAACTGTAGTCTTTGATGTATAAACATGGAATAAAGGAGTAACTATGTATGCATTATAAAGGAATTGTTTTTAATGTTATGACTAACAAGATG
Organism: Psittacus erithacus; assembly: GCA_009867235.2. Classification (NCBI taxonomy): domain Eukaryota; kingdom Metazoa; phylum Chordata; class Aves; order Psittaciformes; family Psittacidae; genus Psittacus; species Psittacus erithacus. Next base: position 7,412 of record WYDI02015394.1, read on the forward strand.
AAGAGGCAGACTGCAAGCAAAGAAGGATATGCACATGTATTTCCCAGAAAACTATTACAAGTTAATATGGCATTCAAACAATACTTTTACAAATAAGTTATGAAGAATTCCTACCGTGACAAGCAGATATTGGAACAATTCTCTTGACAGCAAGATAACACTCACAGCTCTGTACCACTCGCATATTGATTAGAAAACTTTCATCAGGGTATCATTTGGGGATCAGGTTGTTTTAAAACCTTGCCACTTAAAACCTGCTGGTGTTACAGTTGCTTCATGAAACCCCAAATATCCTTTGCCAGAGCAGATGTTGTAAGGTTATTATAAAAGTGAAAAAATCATGAGCACACAATGGAACCTTCTAGTCACACTCAACTGTGAGAAGTATTAATCATTCTTAAGTGAAGCTCCATATTAGCTTATTTCAGAACAACTTATACCCAGTGAGTTAGAGCCATTCTGCTTTAAAATAAAGACAACACTTACATTTCCTTTTAAGAAGAACAAAAGCCAAACTCTTACCAGGGTCAGCAGAATTCACATCCAACACTTCACTAGTCAGAAAGCTTCCAGTGGAAATAGTCGAAGATAAGTCACAGGGTATTTCTTGCATCAATGCCTCTGAACCCAAGTTTGTGGATCCTACTTTAGAAAGTGCTTCCTAAGATGAACAAACACAACTATTACCATGAGTTCAGATGTCCATAACTAAACCAGGTATTTTATCATGAGCTCAGTTCAAGTGTAGAAGCCCTCATGTTCTGCACAGTCAGGCAAATACAGGTTCATCATTGCTCAGTACAAACCATTCACACCCATGTCACAGACACATCACTCCCCCACAGTCCCCTCCCCTCAATACGCACACTTGCACGCACATACACACACACACACACAAGGTTATAAAGCCTCTCAGAACTACATACAAATCATGACACCTGGAAGATTGTTTTTATCTTCTGGTGGTCAGATTTGGCTATTTCTCATCACAGACCCACTTCAGTAGAATTGTGGATCTCAGAGGGACATATATGCAGTACATGTTAAAACTCAAGAGCTTTACATGTACTTCCAGTACTGAGCCTTCTGCATGCAGGAGACTGACTTAAAAATATAATTCTAAGAAAGCAAGCTAAAAATATACAAAATATCCTACAAGACTCTCTTCCTTAATTTTGAGGTAAGCTCTACAAAGTCACAGAACAGAGAATGAGGGTTAGATGTGAATAATTCTTCCCAAACTCTGAACTAAAACGTGCACTGAGAAAACAAAAGACAAAAATCTAAGAAACCCTTCCCCTACATTTTTCATTATATGCCACCTTATATAAATGTATTTACCATATACATACAAACCATGTACATTTAAAAGTAATTTCATATACACACAGCGTTTTTTAATACTATTTTTATCTCCTGACAAAACAATGGGATCTCCGGTGAGGGAAGAGCAGGGGGTATCACTGGTGTCAATTCTGGCAAGGCTTTTGACACTGTCTCACATTCTTTTATCCCAGTTTGGATGTCACAACCTGGACAGATGGATGGTCAGGCTCAGAGAACAGTGATTAAAGTGTTACAGTCCACCTGGGGGTGGGGAACAGAGTACAACAGGGCTCTGTCCTAGGACCTGTCCTCTTTAACACCTTTGGACACGACCCAGAACAGGACACCATGCTTTTATCAAGTTTGCAGATAACACTAAGTTGGGAAGACCATCTGACATGCTAACTGGCAGGGATGAAGGACCTTCTAGAAGGACCTCATGAGGCTGGCCCTGCAGCAATGTTCTGAAATCCAGTGAGAGCAATGCAAAGTCCAGCACCTGGGAAGGAAGAACCATACACACCAGGCCAAGCTTGGGCCTGCCTGGGGACCAGCCCTTGAAACAGGATCCAGGAGTCTTGGCAGACAGCAAGCTGAGCATAAGCCCATGGTGTGCAGCAAAGAGGGTAACAGCATTCTGCACTGTATGAACAGGAATACAGCTGGTAGTAGATCCATTGCAGCAATTACCTCTCTTCACTTGGTGCTTTCTTATTCTGGCTGCATCTACAATACTACACCCCATCTTATCTCCCAATATGAGACAAAGAATTTATCACAAAGTAGGGAGTAAGTTATGTTATATCATTATTTTGATATGACTGACCGTATTATCAAGTCTGACTGATGGTCCAGAATGTGCTGTAACTCCCTCTCCAACTTCAGCATCAAGAACTGGTGAATCTTGAGCCACTTCAGAATCCTGGGACTGGTCTGAACACAAATGTAACAGAAGCAATAAGGAATGGAAAGTAACTTTTAGAGTTCATAGTTGGCAATTTCCATTTGAGCACCAGATGGCAGCAATACTCTACTGCCGCTATCCTCACTATCAGCACTGATTTTGCTCATCCTTACCACTTTCTTCTCACAACATACTTCCGGCTCCACTGTACCACCAATTTAATTGGCAACCAGTGGTTCTCCTTGACCACACTTCCTAAAATTTCTAACAAGCATGACTGCTCACTGCAGAGCATGCAGGAAGAGCTAGAAACTCATGCTTTGGCTTTGTAGTTTGAAACACAGCTTTGGTAGTGTTATTGGAATCATTTAACTGGGCTGGGGGGAATCTTTTGCCCTTTACCATTACAGTGGTTACAAAGAAAAGCAGATATTCTAAGTACATCAGAAACAATGAACTATAGCATGGCCAGTGTTCAAGGCCAGGCTGGATGGGGCTTGGAGCAACCTGCTCTAGTGGAAGGTGTTGCTTCCCACGGCAAGGGGTTGGAACTGGATGAGCTTTAAGGTCTTTTCCAACCCAAACCATTCTATGATCCTATGGCTACTACCACAGATCTGAATCACTTTTGCCATAATGCTCTTAATTTTATGTGCAAGATCAGTATCTCCGTGCAAAAAAAGCACCATATCAGCACAAGAAAAATGCAATAGTTGAAAAATCTAGTTGTTCCATTTTTCCTACTATACACAAAAAGAGAGGAGAATTTTCCTCTGAGACAACACCAGTAGTATCTACATGATGGATACTTACATATCTCAATAAATATGAAACATTTTGAAACTCATTTGGGGTAGGTGCGAGTGGGAAATCTAAAGTTTCCTATAGCCACTATCATCTAATAGACTTCTAGAGGAAAGTACAAGACATGAAAGAAAATATATCTAAAATAAATTTGGATTAAAAGAGAAGTTAACTTATTCTTAACTCACTTACTGTGTTATAACACTGAACGCTACCGACTGATCTCAAAATAAAGGGTGAAGAAATCCTCAAACAGCTTCTTTTCCCCCCAAGCTCACAATTGTTCTAAAAAGCTCTAGCAGGCTTGATCTCGATAATTTCTGGGCAGTAACCAGAGCTGCTGGCAACAGAATTTGCAAATTATATGAAGAGTGGAAGAATGGTAAAGAAACACAGTAGCACTGCGGCATTAAAAAACATCCCAGCCTCCTGCAAAGACATATCTATTGAACACTGTGCCAGCATAGATAGAATTATAAATCTAAGAGCACAGAACACTTAGACTGTATTCTTAGATTTCTAAGACTAAGACTATGCTCTTCAGGTGCACAGGAAGGAACTCTTAAGGTTTGAGTAGAACCAGGTAGCAACAAGCTCCCAGCTGGATGCAGTAGTAGTGACTGAGCCTATTATACACTGCAGATCTGCTCCTCCTCTTTGGAGCAGGATACAGGGGACAGAAGATCCTGAAAATAAGCAAGGTCTTGAAGAAAATTCCTTGAATCAGCATGAAAACTGCAATCATATCCCCACCTGGTATTTAAATATCTTCATAAGAGAAAAGCCACAAAGTACAAAAGATTTCTAAACTCAAAGTAATAACAAGAAGCAGCAGCTAGAAATGGCTGTCAGGCATTTCTTTTATAGTTTGATAATAAACTTAAATGCTGGAACAAGCTTCCAATGAATCCTCCATTTCCTGATACCTTTTCCATCAAGATTAGATATATTTCTGAAAGAAAATATATTCCTTTCTAAAGGATATCAGCGTGACAGGTAGTAATTTGGGATACATATGAGATTCAGTCCTCTCCTGTATATAAGTTCTATGGAGAGCCACTCTACAAATGTTTCATTCTTATACTGTAATAACCTGCATTGTTCATGTGATGTTAATATAAGGGATGAACAATATCCGTGCTCTAAACCAAACTATTTAATTAAAAACACAACATGCTCACATCTCATGAGTTTATTACATTACTATCCTGAAAAGCTGTATTTAGTGACTCATAAAGGAGGGTTTGTCAATCTTCTCCCTCCAAAATAACAGTGCAAGGTTCTTGTTCCTCCCAGCATCCTGACACCCACATGGGACTTTCATGTTTTAACCTCCTGGCCACTACACTGTGACAAAGGATTTGTATTTAAGAATTGAGCCTGTAATAGCCAGAATGCATTTCTTTTAGAATCACAGAATAGTTAGGACTGGAAAGGACCTTAAGATCATCAAGTTTCAACCCCCCTGCCATGGGCAGGGACACCTCACACTAAACCATGCCATCCAAGGCTCTGTCCAACCTGGCCTTGAACA
>WYDI02015395.1:0-25650 GCA_009867235.2 Psittacus erithacus
ACTCTTCATTATATGGGGGCCTCTTTCCTCTTCTGAAACACATTTTTCTCTCCATCTCTCTCATGCTATCCTGTGCTATGTCAATACCAAACAAGGTGAAAATATAAAACATGCAAGAACAGCTCCTAACATCAGTTTTTTCAGCCCCTGTTCGACCTTCTGCATTACTAAACTGAGCACCAGAGTGAAGATTACAACACATTTGTTCGTTATTTCCTCTTTAGCTGGAGCTAGCAGTAAATTCAGTGATACTAATGGCCTTTGCCTCTCCCACACTTCATCCTGAAATGCTTCTCTAAAGCACAGACCATTCTTGTGACCATGGCACATGTTACAGAAACACAAACAGAGAATGTTCTCCTCTTCCCAAGGAAATCACACGCTGTTTTCACTGCTTCTGGTGTGGTTAGCAGAGTCTTGCTCCAGTAACTTCTATCTGGGAAAAATGAAACAGCATGGAAAAGTCCCAAGGGGAAGAGCAGAAGGAATGACTCAGCTCTGAACCTGAATTCAGACAAAAATGAGTAAGAGCTCCCAAAATCACACCAAAAAAAAAAAAAAAATATTCATGACCAGTGATACCAATTCTCCATACAGACAAGTTTCTATTTAGCAAGTTTTCAAGTCAGAATATTCTTGAACAGTGTTGGCTGCTTTGCAGCTCCCTACCTAACCTGATGTCCCTTTCCTTTTTTTTTTTTTTGGGGGGGAGTGGTTGTTTGCTTGGGGTTTTTTTTGATAACCAAGCAAACCAGCTGCATTTACTTTTCAAAATAAAAGCCCTTTATTTTTACTGACAGGTTCAGTGACAGTCCTACCTAAACAACCCGCATCTCCTAGATAGCGGTCTCAAAAGTGAGCTCCCAGCCTGCATTTAATAAAAGGTATAAGGTCTGAGGAGAAAGAAGGGGCCAGCAGACAGAGGCAATGGGAAGGATTTGGTTTTCCCGTGCTGGGGCTGAAAACAAGAAGACAGCTGAGTCAGAGCCACAGAACTCCATTAGTGCCGCCTGTTTACAGACTAAATCGTTATCCCCATCACAGAAGTTTTACACTGATCATCTAGTCCAAGCCCATTCCCCTTACGTCAGTGACTTCAGAGCAAGATTAGACAGACAAGTAGCAGGAAAAAAGCCAGCTCAGGACAGTGTAATCCCCACTTCCTCGACTAACTTGCTTGTGCCAGGAAAGTCCTAATGCTTGTGGTAGTAGTGGTGCATGCTCAGGCTCAATGCTGCATGCCATGCATGTGAGGACAGACCATGGGACAGTTAGGGTACCCAAAATATAGGGAACATTATTGCAAATATAGCCAAATACAACTTATAATGACATCGCTGGAATAGTCTTTGATGCATGACTTCTAGAAGTTGATTTACCAGCAATGAATTACTGAAAATACTAGGGGGCTTTTTTTACATCACATAAGCTACACTGTTCCTCAATGCTGATGATGTGGGCATTCTGTCAAAGCTGAATAGCTGCCTACTGACCCTTCCTCTTCATCAAGGAGAACTTGCTCATATCCTGAACTAAAACTGTGCTGGCACCAGCTGGCAGGCATGCTCATGAACCTATAAACCCACCCTGAAGACAAGCAAGACCTCTGAAACCTGCAGAAGCAGACCAGAATTTTTCCTTCATTCCAAGATTAACTGCAGAAGAGTGCTACAACAGCTATTCATCAACATCATCACCTAAAGCCTTCCTTACTGCATATATCAACATGTCTAGGGCTGCAACTAATATAAGAGGCACCACCCTATAAAAAAGAATTAAAATGAAAAAACCATCAATAACAAGCATCAAGTCAGCTGTATCAAGCTAATTTTTTTAATGCAAAGTTTTGAAGTAAACACAGACTCAGAAAAAGGTCATCTTTTTAATCTTCTCCTGATAAATCTAAACTGATTTAATATTTTACACTTATTTCAAGTAGTCTTAAAGAGATAAATGAAAATAATTTTCCAAAACACCCAGGAAAGTGACACAAGCCTGTGATCTCACAGAGGCTGTATGGATGCTGAGCCACACATAAAATACTTTTTGTATGGTAAGCTCAGTGCACAAACTTCTCAGAACTAAGAAAAGTCAAATAAAAGACTGGTTGTCTTAACAGCTATTTTTACTTTTGTTGTTGCTTTATTCAACTTTCCCATAAGACATTATCTAGGTAATTAGTTGTATGGGTGCTTGGAGAGGAGAGCTCACCTTCTCTAATGACCGATGCAACTGGGTCAGCCTGAACCTGATGACCAAAATGAGTAATAAAAAGTTTAACACTGTCTGAAACAATCCCAGATTTCATTTACTCTCCCTCCTAGTACTAAAAATAACAGAGAGCAATAAAATATCAGATGGTGCATATTGCAAGAGATGCCATTTAATCTTGCTGATGAGAAAAAAAAAAAAAAAGCAACAGACCCCTTTCTCAGTTTCTCAACAGTCTTTTTCCCTGCACTGTTGGAATATGCACCTACTTTCTTGAATTAACTGATCTCCAAATAACACACAGGGGCTATTTCCCTACACATAAACATGCCTTCTCTGCTCACAAAAGTATAACTGGCTTTGGGAAAAAATATGAGTCGCTAAAGCCAGTAAAGTAATTTCCTCAGCTACACATATGGCTTCTAAGTTTAATAGCAATTATGTCATTTTTATATATGATTCACTTGATATTGTTTTTATGTGAATCATTTGACATATATAACTCCAGCACATTTCTTAAATAGGCATATCACCAGAGACTAAATTACTAATCAATTAACCAGTTTCCCCCTCCTTCTTTCCCCAAGCTGGCATGCAATTCAGAGAGAAGACTAAACTTAGAAAGGCAGTAGAGGCACTTTGAGAAAGTGAGGTTTGATAAACCATGGATTTTTATTTTGAGGGAAGGAAGCAGATCGAAGAGCAATAAACTAGGGTCCACAGCAAACAAACATGTAAAGAAGACTTTGTCTTCATCTCTCTGCCTGGTGTGACCTGGAAAGCATCCCTAGAGCACCCAAGGTTTCTCCAGCACCCCAAACTGTGCAGCTACCTTGTGCACAGCTCGTGGGGCTGCAACCTTTTGTCCTTCCCTCACAGGAGCAGTAGCACAATTGTGGCCGCAAACACCTGCAATTCAGCACTTGAGCAGGTGCAGCAGGAACACAGACACCCCCAAATACACAAGGTTTTAATTTTCACTTCTCTTCTTGCTGGGGATAACAGGGGAGGCCAGTGCTGCAGAAGGAACAGGGAAGGAAACAGCCCAGTCAGAGAGGTGTTTACAGTTTTCTTGCCTCCCCTCCTTGTGCTCTCACCACAACACACACCCTTCTTTCCAGAAGAAATGTTATACCCTGCAACACCCCTTCCTCATTTTCAAACCGTTCCCTGCCCTGGTGCTCAGTAACCTGTACCTTGGCCACAGGCAGCAAAACAGTTCTTCCTGCGGGTACACAGCTGGGCATCCCCTTCCAGTCTATCAGATTAGTTCCCTCTACTATTAGGATCAACAATCAGCAAGGTTTTATTTTTCCAGCTTAACTGTTTTTAGCATATTTCCATTAGCTCACAGCTCAGCATACAGAAAGGCAAAATACCTGACTCATTGCATTTACAGAGCTTGAATGGAGCAGGCAGAGGCATTTTCCACATGGCTCTGTTACTTTGCTTGGGGAGCAGGCATCTCTCAGAAGGAAAGCTGCTTCTCTTTCTCAAAAATAGCACTAAAAACTAGTTGCAATGCTTTCAACTTCAACTGCATGCAATGGCTCTATACCTACAATAATTTTACATCAATTATTTCTTTCCTTCTTATAAGCCCTACTAACTAACACACAAATAGAGGAGTCCTCACTCACATGTGCACAGAAAGAAGAGCTATAAGCTCACAGAAACTATTCAGAGCAGCTATGTACCTTGACTAGTATCAAATCAACAATTAAGCACACACAATATAATCACACAAGTAAAGGCACTAACTTCTTTTAGGCAACACTATTTGCTGGCTTTATTTAAGAACATACAAGAGATTTGTTTGAAGAAACCAAAGCAAACAGCAAGACCAGAGGTCAAACACTAAACACCCACAAGACCAACCACTCAAGCCTTTTCCAGCACAAAAAGGAAAGCCAAATTTCACTGTTTATTTTTTAAAAACAAAGAGATCACAAGCTGTCACAGCACATTGCCTCAACTTTGTTACTCCATCTCCAATGTTTTTTACCTCCAAGATGACTTGACTTTTTTTTTTTTCTTCACCCTTTCTTTCCTTGATCCAAAAAAAGAGAGAACCCAGCTTTTCTACTAGTCACCTCCTTGCTATCAAGCCCAAGTGAAGGCAGCTGTGATGATGACAGGGTGCAAATGGAAAGGAACAGCCTCACTTGTGCCAGCAGCACACCTTGGCCAGCAAACCTCATAAATATTGAGCTAAGTGTTGAGGCTTTTCTCCATCATACATGAAGGAAGTTCATGAAAGTCCATAAGCCAAGCCATCTAAATTGGCAAATGAGACATGTGAGGCTTACATGTGTCCATCTACTGAGACAAGTAATAATCCTCCTCCTAGGATGAGCAGGCACCCTAATTACATATTTATGTTATTCATGGTAGTTACATATAGCTTTGACTGAAGGTAAAAATACCTACTTAGATTTGGAAGAGCTGTCTTCTAGTCTTTTACCTGATTCACAATAGAAATTGATTACTTCCTCCACAGTGTGTACTTCCCAAATCATTGTGATCAGAGGGTCCCTCAGTTTCTACAGCTGAGGATGTTCCTCTAGGTCTTAATTGCTTTATAGTAGTGGATTCGAGAAGAGAATTAGAGCATCTCCAGAGCAGCCCTAGGATCTAAAATGTACTGCTGCACTTACATACATGCTCATATTAAAGTGTAATGGTTTCAAAAGGATTGGGAAAATCTTTGTACGGTCAGGTCCAACATAATTTTTGTGGATGTTGGGTATTTGGATCCAAATCATTACAAGTCAGAAGAAGACAATATTGAATTATGACTTTCTCCTGTAGCAAACCCTCTGCCCATAGTGCCTCCTCAACCCTGTGTGCAGCCCAGCACACTCAAAGTGACTGCTTTGAGTCTAGAGTGCATTGGGCAGAAAAGGTATGGATTAGAGATGTGGTGAATCACAGCAGCTTCAGACACAAAGCAGGCAGCCAATCTGCTGGCACCAAGTGCTAGTACATCTCTGTGGGGCAGGAGCAACAGGAGCTGAAACCCAGGTGAACGGAGAAGCAGGGGGGCTTGTGGCACCCAGTAAGTGAGATGAATTTCTCTCATGAAAACACCCCAGAGACACTGGGATACTTGTTCCCTGAAAAGTTGGAAGTGACCTGCGTTCACACTGAGGTGAGAAAGTCTGTGACTTTTTTTCTTGCATAAGTGGTCCTCTCTCCTGCTACTCACTCATTATTTCAGGTGGCTATCCCAACAGCTCATGCTCACATGTTGCAAACTATCTCTGATAGAAGCTCTTCACTCCTAGAAGTTTAATTCGCTTTCATTAAAAACCTGTGTTTTCTCCCTTTTCCTTCTGCTGTACAGATCTGGCAATCTGGTTTTATAAAACAAATGATTCCCCAAAGACAAGTGTGCTGACAGGAATCAATACAGCCTGTTTGTCTTCCCTGAGATACAGCTTGTTCAAGGTGAAAAGCTTGCTAGGCTTTCTTTATCTGGCTGGTTAATGACTGTTTCAAATAAGAAAGTTAAGAGCAGAGTTGACCTCTTCCCTGTGCATGTCAAGCAGGACCATTTTCCTTACACAGGAGACAGGAACTTCAGCATCTGAGATGGGACTGCATTATGGAGGACCAGCTTTAGAGTAGCTGTCCCAGCTCTTGGCCATGGCACGCCCCCCTGCTTGCAGGCCAGCGTTTTCCAGCAGGTGGTACTTAATACTGCCCTCTTTTTCCCATATTACAAATGTTATCTCTGCTGGTCTATGCGCAATGGGTTCAGTGTTCATTCCACAAACCTACCTTTGTTTTGTGAGCACTTAGTTTCCTTTTCAGGGATGCCTATGCACCCACAGCAGTCAGCTGTGGCTTGCAGGGAGCCACACACACTTTCTCAAAGCTTCAGAAAATACTGAAGCTCAAACGCTTCTCATAAGTGAGCCCCTGTCTCCTTTTTGATCCCGTTTACTACATACACTTACTTTTAATTAATACATTAATACATTAATTAATACAACCACACTCTGAGCATACACATTATCAACACTACATGCCCTGGTCTAGTAGAAGCCACAGCAAAACAGTAATAAAGCCTCTGCTTTGCAGAAAAAGTAACTGCAAAGTGTGCCTATACCCTGTACCAAACAGCATGTCTTCTGTTGCATCTCTATCTTCCTCGCATCCCTTTTCCTGAGGCTGGTCCATCTGTCCTCACTTGGGAACTTTGATTTCACACACTTTTACCCACCGCATCTATCCTGCTCACTGTTATAATCCTCAGACACTTTGTGATTTTTAAACCTGAGCAGCAGTTACACTGTGCGGTTTCCCATTGTTCCTAGGCTGCCCAAACTTCCATATTTTCTGCTGCCAGCAAACCCACCTTCTATCCATTGCCACACCCCTTGGCACATGTTTCCATCCACCTGCTGTTTTATGTGGTCTGCACTCTGGATGTCTGTGGTGCAAGCTTCTCGCATGCTCTGCCTCACAAATTGCAGCCATCAGCACCGCATGCCCTGCCATAACCAAATGAAATAATCCTGCTGGCAGGAGGATGAACGTAATTTTGTAGAGTGGTGGCATTCTTCCTCAGTTTCCCTTCCCATGGCTTTGCCGCTGTAAACCCAACATGTGGTCACACCAGGAAGGCTGATGATCTCCGGCTGAGATGGACCAACACAAGCATCCAGCTCAGGAGCTCCTGTTCTGCTTAACTCACTCAAGAAAATTCTCTAAGTCCAGATAAGTCCTGAAAAGCAGTCTCGCAAAGAAGATATCCCAGCTGCAAAATTCTCAGCACAGTCTGTGCAGTCCTAAACCTGTTGTAGTCAAATTTGGATTTGTCAGACCTGCTCTGAAAAAGTCATAGAGTAAAAACTAATTAGAAAAGCAGCAGATTGGCTATTCTACTATCAAAGCAAAGCAAAAAAGTTAAGGACCACCCTTGCTTTCCCACGACTTAATTGGCCAATTAGGAAATAACTAATATGGTTCACTTTAAATGTTGTTGTATGCTATATAACAAAGATATTAAAATTTTCCAGGTTTTTGTCTTCCTCAGGTTGATCGACACTGAAAATTGACAGACAAAGCTTGGCCTAGATGAATTTTCAGGAGTCTTTCTAAAGTAAGTTTCAAATATTTAGTGAAATTGTTTGCTGCTGACATGTATTATTTGCCTACAGAATGAGAGAAACAGATCCACCCAAGAAAAAGGATTAATTCAAATAATACCATTTCTGGGAATTAAAGTTATTAGAATTCAAGCTGAAGCCCATTTCCAATATGCAATCTTAATGTGATCCTTGGGGAGCTCTAAAATTATCATCTTCAAGTAAGTGATCTTTTCATGCAATTTTATTCTAGCACTATATCTAGGTATCTTCTCCATGACTTCTATGTCCACAAGCTTATTTATCTCCTTGCTAAAGTTCAAAATCTAATTTCTAACACAGGTTACTTACTGTAATAAACTGTACAAGCTTTAAAGTGACAAGTTGAAAGATACAATTTTTTAGAGTTATGAATTAATAGCCATATATGTCAAAGAAAGTGCCAACTTTTTCATATTTATAGATATATTATTGAAATGATAAAAAATGAACTGAGGAAAGAGAAAAGAAGTGAGGAGAACTACATATAATGAATCAAACATATTTAACAAGACATGTACAGACACTTTAGTGTGCATCTCTTTTATTACATTACATTAATCAAATTCTGCTAAAGACATCCATCTAAGCAAACTGTCACAGTGATATTCTATAAAAACATTCTTTTGAAAAAGAGACTTCCCTGACAGCAGTATCAGCTGTACTGTCTTAAGTGATTGTCAAGACTGCATTACTCAGAAATTAAGAGAATTTATGTAAGTGCCTCACAAGCTCCCCTGAAGAAAAAATAATTTAATTGGAGCAAGTGTACAAACTCTGATAAAGGCTGGTAAAACATGGATAAGTGATTTAACTTAGAGAAGCATGAACGGGGGCAGTGGGGGGGCTCTGCTTCTTCTTGCATTGATTCTCAGCACCAGTAAACATTCTTGGTCTGGAAAATCCTGGAAGAAAATCCTCCCCTCTGCTAAAATGGGTAGAATATGAGTACTTTTCTCTAAATTACTAGCAAGATCTGATCAGCTGGGATTTGGGGGCTTGATTTGGTTTGGTTTGTTTTTTCTACATGTAGTTATTTATTCTTTCTAATGAGCTTACAAACAGCTTTCAGGAAGGCGATGGAGCTTTCTTTGCTGTGCAGATGTGAGTCCCAGATGTGGCACAGCCTGGCACAGCCTGGCCATGAGGAGCAGAAATCATCCTGGTAGCTTGAGCGTGTGGGTCATGTCCATGTGTGGACTCATGGCATGTACCAGGCCTGGTATGATCTTCTACCTTCTTACTAACAGGCTGACACTGCAAACCAATGGGTTTATTACAGGAAATTCGGTATTTTTATTAATTATTGTCATTGTACATTTCATAATGGGATTTATTATGGGTCTCCATTTGTTGTTTTTCAAAAAAAAAAAAAAAAGAAAAGAAAAAAGGAATTAAAAATTTGGTTTAATTTTTGTGTTATTTCATCTTCTTTTTTAAAACAGTCTGACCCAAGATTGCTTAACTTTGGCCATGCCTAGAAAAAATATGAATACCAAAATTCACATAGAATTTGGAATTAGGAGAATTAAGTGAATTTGGATTAGGAAAAGCTGCTTCCAAGACTTCAGTGCATGCACGCCAGAGAATGAGGGGTGAAGGGTATTGCATCACCTCTCCTTCATTATTTAGATGCAATGGGATTCATAAACCTGCAGAGGTATCATCCATTAGGTAGCATTAAGGTAGTCCGGGGGGGAGGGGGGGGGGTGGTGTTGATTTTACTTCCGTGCAAATCAAAGGAAAAATCCTCAGGGTAATCCCTAAATGATATGGCATCAAGTGTCAAAATATAAGACAATGAAACAATTCACAGGGAACAGTTTTATCAAAATGATTCATTGACAGATCACAAAAGCAATGATTTGCTGTTCCCAATTATTCACTAATTTCACATCAAACTATTAGCCTGGATGTTATTCAAAACTCAAAGTCAACACTACAAAAGATAAACATAAAATTCACCATTTGCATAACTTATTAACTGAAATATGTAATTCATGTAACAGAAAGAGCATCAACTTCAAACTGTGCTTTCAGCCACAACAAGAACTGTTTGATCTACATGGGTTAGTTCAAGCATCTACTCAGGGAAAAAGCACACACACACATAATTTGTCAAACTAGTCACTGCATTGCAATTTTGCAGTGAACTGTGTAAATACAGGAGAATTGTGAACACATCAGATCAAAATTCTGCTATGAATTCAAACTAATATTTACCAAACATCCAGTTCACTGTTCGCTCAGCTGCTCTTATCAATGTTATAATAAACTATAAATCCTAGAGAGCCCTCAGGCAACTTAACTGCTGTAGTGATGCTAGAGGGTGATTAGGAAAAAAGCTAAAGATAAGATCCATTGTTTTTTTCATGGTTGTGCACATCATTTTTCTATTTCTGATGCTTTATGTGTGATAATCTGAGCTTCCTCAGAGGTAAATTCTCATCTAATCATAAGTCCCCACACATCAACAGAACATATCCTCTGTGTGTGTAACAACAAAAAAACAGAGAGCAAGAAGTGCTTCATTAAGAACACGGATTTAACCTACAGTAAGCTCATTTTTAGGCTGCAACAAAAGCCCTGGAAAAGGTGAAAATGAAAAGATGCCACCTAAAGAGCTTTCTAAAATTAGAATTAATTTTAATTTGCCTGAAAAAAATCTGGATAGTGTTGAAAGGTATGACAATGGGAGCTATTTTAAAAATATGTATAATATCAAATGAAATTAAAAAGAAGCCCTATTAGTAAAATAGGGTAGGTATGGTATTCTGCCAGTCAGCCTTATACTTATACCGAATAAAAAATGTACTGACAAGGCCCATCCCAGGGTATGTTTGATACATAGAACATACAGGGACGGGATCCATGCTGCAGTGAGGTAAGGACAAGAGGAGGAAGGACACCAAAGTCAGGGGCAGGGAAGGTGCAAAGGAGTCACCTCTCATATTGGTAGCCCCAAAACTGCCAGAGAGGGTCTTGGGTTTCAAAGCAACGCCAAAAAGCCATGTTAGTATATTCTAATCTATAGCTGCTCACCACACCATTAGGAGGCAGGAGACATCTCCTCTCACTATCTCATGGATCATACCTGCGCTGGACGGCCTCTGTTGCTTGGCCTGACCTACCATAACCAGAGCAATAAACCAGGAGGACAAGGTGACTTAATATCAGATGAGTCGTTAATACTTGTTTCCCACTTTCCCAATGTTTCCATCTCTGTCCCCACCTAGGTTGACGCCTTGGGGTACACATCACTGGCACTCACAGGCTAGGCTGACCTTTCTGCTGGCCATCCTAGTGAGCTGCATGTCACTCTGATATGCAGTGCTGCCAGGATCAGCCCCAGCAACTGGAATTTGTCTTCCTCCAAGTGACAGCTGCCGTTTCAATGATCCAGCAGTGAAGGTAAATTTCATCTCTGGAGGCAGAGCAGGAATGCAAAAAAAACGCCAAAGAAAGTATTTCCACAAGGAGCTCCTGAAGACCAGATGGTTAGGAAGTGATTTGGGGGTTAATTCTATATTTAAAAAAAAAAAAAAAAGAACACCAAAAAAACCCCATTTTTAGACAATTTAACAGATAACCAGTTGTTACATTGCATTGATGTATACTTATAACTCTGAATGGATTTGTATTAAATTGTCTGTGTTTCATGGTTCGTAACAAAACCTGACTTTTCCATATCCTCATCTGCCTGGTGAGATTGTCCAAAGACAGCCCCCTGCCAGACTCTTACACTTTTAAAATCATTTCCTTGACTTTCTCTCTTCGTAATGAGATGGAGTGATTAGCAGCGCTTTCACAATTATGCTGCCATTTTCCTTTAAGACACATATGAAAATTCCTTCCCTTTCTCAGCCCTTGGCACGTTCAGAGTTACTGTTCCCACTCACAGCTGTCACTACCATGCAAACTTAATAAATTCCATCTATGCATGACTTACTTAGCTAACCTCCATCCACAAGAGATATATGCTTCTTACTGAGACAAGCAGGACAATAACATAGTAAAGCTTCAAAACAATAGTTCTTATGTTTCAAATATGTATAATATTGCAAGGGGCTTATCCCAGCCCTGGTGATCCTATCTTAACTGAAAGGAGATTTTCTTTCATACTATTTAACTTTGGGAATTTTTGGGGGGTGGGGGGTGGTTTCTTTTTTTTTTTTATTTCAGTGGGCTTTAGAGAGTCATTTTCAGTTCTCTCTATTTTCTTTTTTTTAATTCAAAATTATTGTTAACTTTTTAAAAATTCAAAAGTAGTTGGAAAATGTGCAGGATAGCCAATTGGAAAAAAAAAAAAGGAGAGAGCTCTTCCAGAAACATAAGCTAATTATAAAGGAAGAATTAAATAAAGAAAGAGTTAAAATGGACAGGGTTCTCCTCACTGAGGAGAACACACCCCAAAACACAGGCAGCCAGTTTCTGACCTGCTCCACCTTTGAAATTTCCAGTAACAAATGAAGCCTCTGGAACTGTTGCTAATTTAAATCCACATAACCCAGAGTAAAACCTGACCCTTGAACAATTTTGTTAGCAGCAAATTTGTCATGAGCATTAAAACCTCACCACCAACAGCCTCAGGTCACATCAGCTGGGATCCTGCGCCATGACAGATACCCCTCCCCTTTGCTACCTCGTCCATCAATAACCAGCACTTTTTGGAAGAGCTCAGCATTTTTCAGAGTTAATACTGTAAGAGAAGTAATCATGCCTATGTTAAATAAATACTCCCAAATGCCAGGTAAAATGCACATCAGACAGCCACACAAGGTATCTGGAGGCAGTAGAACAAAGTACGCTTCACTTTGCATTAGAGCGGGTGAGCATTGAAGCCTATGAGCAACCGAAAAATGTAGGATGAGAATTTCACTAGGTGCTTCCTCACAAGATTTCCTGGGGCCAAGCACTGTCCTGGCTTCCAACCTATGTAATTTTGATTAAATCAATAGTTGCTTATAAGTATGCTATAAAACGACAGGAGTCAGATTCAACAGGATTGAGCCCTAACATAGGTAAGGGCTGTTAATGTTGGTAATTACTAGGCTGATTAACTTGGGTTTGAGGATGGGCATTGGAAAGGTTTGTTCAGGCCTTTCATAATTCAGTTTCTCCTATTGGATGTTCTCTAGATCATATTAAATGATGGATTTCTAAGGCAGATTTAGCCTACTATGTATTGCTCAGGTGCTATGATACAGTAGATCCAGCATAATTTTGCAAGAGTGAATCAGGAAAAGCAGACCTTGAGACAGGATGCAAACTATCAAAAAATATCCATATTGTTTGTTTATTTTATATATTAGAGCTTTTGTAGCAAACAGATCTGAAAACAGAGGCTACAAGAAGCACTGTTTGCTTGAAGCATCTCTTCCTTTGCTTGCCCTGAGCTGCTGATGGCAGTCTTGATGTGACTCTAGAGATCATGCTCCTTGGACTCCAATCCTTTGTTTCTACCAGACATGATCCTGCCAGGTCCCCTGTTAAAGGGGAATCAGAGGCAGTTTATGGGCATTCAGTGAGTTTGCAGGAAATCTGGACATTTTTCCTAGACCAAAGCTGGCTTATGATACCTACCATAATCTTTCAAAGAAAAAGATTGACAACAAATGGGATACACAAACATATCAGAATGGTGTAAAGCATAACAAATTAGTTTAGAAGTACCATTTCTTGCAGTGCATTCATACAATTAAATTCTTTTATAGCCTCAATTTCCACTCGGAAAATGGATGTCATAAGAGCATGTATAAATTATTCACATCTTTACTGAATGAAGGGCTATCAAAAAATTGTCAGAGGCTATTCACATGTAGTATGACCTGAGACACAATTGACAATATAACTAATATTTTTAATATCCCAGTTATTTTGTAATTGCAAGAATACTGATATTTTACAGTAGTAGTTAAAAGTGTGAAACTAGAGAGGATACTAAACTTAGCAAAACCGATGAGCAGGATCCTGCACCCTTTGAAAACCCCACACTAGAAGCACATGATGTTTTTATGGACTGATGGGTACTTCTGGGTGTGCACAGAATGAAGGAATAGAGCCCCATAGTGGTTAATCCCCAAAGCTAAAAATAAAAACAAAACAAAACCCTAATGAAACCAAAGCCTTCTATGCTGTGATCTCATATTTTAAGTGATTTATTAAAATGTTAATTATCTGAATAACATTATGTTTGAATACAAGGGGGAAAGACATTTTGAAAATTGTGCATTTTTTTAACTGGGAGGATGATTCACAGATTTCTTCCAAAATGACAATTTCTTTTTTATTCAGCAGCTTGAACACTAAGTCAGAGCACTCTTCAGACTGCAAATATAGCAATTATCCCAAGTAATGCTTTGACACTGTTACCACAGGCAAGTGGCCAAAGTGCATCAGCAGTCAAAATATCTAAGCAAGTTAACAAGCTTCTTTTACTCTCAGCAGAGCAGAAGAAGAAAGGGAATCCAACCCCTGAGAAATGTTAAAATAAAGGAGAATGAAAAGCTGCTGGTGTTTGTTAAAGAAAATGGTGTCACTGTCTCAGCCTGATCAAGGTGTAATATCTGAGTCCCTGACAGATGTCCCTGGCTGGGTGGGATGGGGAGGGCTCTTCCCAAGCATCTCTGCCATGTATCCCTGGCTAATGACTGGCTGCAGCCCACCAGGACCTGCAGTCAGTCCGCACCTTGCCCCTTGCTTTGGTGCTCTTTCTCCTCTCTCTTTGCCCCATTTTTTTTTTCTTTTTCAGCTCCATTTGCAAAATACCCCCACATGTACCACACAAAAGACATCTAAACTCATTAAGAAAATTCCCAAAGAACTATTAACAAATCATTTTGCTTCAGCCAGAGATATCAGATTTAATTAGGTGAGCGGTGTTGATGGGGTGCAAAAACAAAAGACATCTCCTGTCTGAAAAGGTTCAGGTCCTGTGTAGGCCCCATTCTTCCTCTATGGCACAGACAATAATTGAGCATTTTTTTAAAGGACATAGGGATGAAAAGAGGAGTCTGTCTCACAGACAAAAGCTTTCAACTAAGATTTGTTTTCCTTTCTCACCAGGTGACTTAAAGGGAAAAATCTTCAGTTATAAAGAAATGGCTATAACCTACAGTGAGAACACAGCAACAGAGAATATAAAACAGCTCTAACAAGCATAATTTTTGCAAGCGATTAATCAAAATGTATTTAGCCAGTCATTTTCAATGATAATCAAAAGACCTGCTTAAAACAATAATCATTTTGCAATAATAACAGTTATGTTCATTCAAATGCCGGCAGGCTCTACTGCCTGGAATGAAACGTCGACGGTGGACCCTGCTAGAATGCCTGGAAAGGGTTTATCCAACTGAGAAATTGCCAGGATGGAGCCTACAGGTTGCACGGCAATGCAGATTACTGGGGAGCCAAAGGTTTATTTTTCCTCTCTTGTTTCAAATCTTTGTGTTAATGTTATTTGCAAGGTCTAGTTAGTTGTCATTTTAAGGGCAGTGTTATCTGGGTGGTAGGATAATACCGCCGTGTTACTTGGTGTGTAATAGAAATGTTTTTCTAACAGCTACAGATACTCCAGAGATGACATATTGTTAAAGAAAAGATGTTTTCAATTTTTTTTAAATACATCTTCAAATTAAAACGCTTAAGAAATACTAACAATTGACATATGCCTTTGTGGTACCAGCTATTCCTCCAGACCATTAAGCATATTCCTCATCCTTCCTTCCCTCTTGTACTGAGATGAAAAAAAACAAATCCCATGTTAGTCATCACCATATCAGATCTGAAACGAGTCTGGGTTCTAAGAATATATCTTTAAAATTTAAGGATTGCAAGGAGCATACACCAATTAACACAATGGAGCAAGCTTTTGATGCAAATCATCATTAAATAAACACACCAAAGCTTTTCAGAACCAGAAGCTACAAATGATAACAAAAGAAGTCAGCAGATCCAGCATGAAAGTGCAAAAACCTCCTCCAAAACATACCCTGATGCAATTGCGAAAAAAACAGTGGCTGGCAGAGATGCAATCAGCAATAAAAAAAAAAGGGGGGGGAGGAGATATTTAAATTCTGCCATTCTAATTTTTAATCATTTGAAAATGTTTAATGGCATATATTTTATGCCTGCGAGAGATAAGCACTGCAACCCAGAGCAGGAAGAGTAACAAGACACTCTTCTATAGTCTTGAAAGTCACCAAAAAACAATTTGGAAGTATTTTTAACTTATTTTATCTGAAGCCTTGACAGTTAATTTGGTATGAAAAACTGCAACAGCAGAAAACAGATGTTAAGGGGCAAGCATATAGTTAAGGTCAAAACAAACATAAAACATCACTTGCATTTCTAAGGAGAAAAAAATATATGTCCAGCAACAAGTTTTATGCTAAACCTGCTTTTTTATTGTTCTGCTTGTGATATCTGTAGACTACACAATGCAATACTGTCTGCCATAGTGCAATACCTCTCAGCACTAGTAATTTAAGACTTTCTTCTCTGTAATACACTAAACCATCATAACCTGTCTCTTCCTATTTAGTTTAACCTACAACCACCACATACTGATTTGGCTGTGTGTGGCTTTCTCTACTGCCATTTATTACTCCGCTCGACTCCTGAAATTCTGTTTGCAATTTAAGGCCACAAATTAGAAGCGTAAGTCATCTGTTTCCTATAATCCTCCTGTCAGGACTGGAATCACATTTGTAGCTCAGCACCAAGCACGGTTCTGGGCCGGCGTTGCCGCCCCGATTGGCCACGCGGGCTAAAAGCTGAGCTGGGAATAAAGAACAGGCAGCCCTGCCTACGGCTGGAGGCGGCGCGGAGAGGGGAGAGGAGAATCCAGCCGGCTGCACAGGAGAGAGAAATACTATTTTACAACCGTAACCTCTTGGAAATACTCTAACCTATTGACGGGGAATTGCTATGAAGGCTTTTAGATATATTTTTTTTTTTTTTTGGGTTTGTTGTGGGGTTTTTTTTTAAGCCTCCTTATAGTGATGGTTATAACTTCCTTATTCAATACGAATTTTTCACAAGGTTTGCCACCTTTGTCGCGCAGCACATTCTCTCAGTGCTGTCTTTTGCTGGCCTAATTAATTGTTTTCCTCCCACATGGCAGGCACTATAGACAGCTAAAATGGAGATATTAACACACTAACTCCATTTTTCTCTTTTTGCCTGTAATTATTCTAATGAATCCATACATTTGTTCCTTTGATGCCAGTGGAAAATTATTTTAAGTATGTAGATGACAAATCTTAAAAGTGGATCCTTTTTTTTCTTCCTGACAACAAAACCTTACTTAAATAAAAAGCCCTAAATCTTTCATGAAACATTGGAGGTTACATCCACAATTTGAGTATTAGTTTCTTGCCTTTAAGATATTTTAATAGTAGGTCCTGATCACAACTGATAGGAGAAAAAAAAACAGTTGGTATTTCTTACTTCAGATTATTATAAACTTCCTCTTTATTGCCCCGTGAGTGAGAAAGCATATCCTGTTACAATCTGAAAAGAGCAAGATAAAGGATGTGTAAGGACCCCCATTCAGAACAGCAGTCAGTGGGGAGTATATTTCTAGCTATTAGCCCAATTGGAGAACTTTGAGGGTGGGTGGGAATAAATAAATAAAAAACAAAACCAGATTCCATTAATAAAAATTCCACTGACTCATATTTACTCATAGATATACTTTTACATGGGCTTTGAACTTCTAGCAAGCAAATCAACTTGTTTGAAGGATCATACTCTGGTTATGTAGGCAGCCAAATGCTGAATTCTGCAGTGTGATCCAGGCTGAGTTGCAGCAAATTTTTTCCCTTGGACTTAAACAAAACAATAAAAACCTTATAATTTTTGTTTAAGTTAGAGGAGTCTTTAAAAAGAACATTCCACTGCTCTTTGTGCTTCTGTAACTTAAAAATTGGCTGTGCTTTTAAGTGAAATTTGGCAGGCTGTTAGTCTACAATATGACTAGGATATTTGGACATAACAAAATTGGCCAAGATAGGATGTTTTAAATGGAACTACTGTTCATGCAATTTCCTATGTTGTTGGGTTTTTGTTGTGTGTTTTGTTTTTTGTTGGGTTTTTCTTTTTTTTTTTTTTTTATGATGCATTTGGTATTACAGTTTTATACACACAAATATGTATTATGAGCCCATAATATACAAATGCAAACCATTGTCAAGATGCATTTACAGTGTGTACTGTGATGATTCGTGAGCAAAAAGACTCTCTCATAATAACGAATGCCCATTATTATAAATAAGCACACAGTAGAAATAACTCATGGCACACAAAATCACACGCAAACCACTTGGTTTGTTCCAGAGCTCAGACACCAGCGCTACTATTGCTGAGCTCTGCATTGGAAAAGCAACTGGAGTCCTGCCATGGAAATGAGCAGCATGCTAAGGAGCAGATGTTCTTCTTTTGAGGGGTAGGAAGGGGAAGTCTTGCACCAAAATGTTGGTGGCCCCTTCTGGGTTTATGAGACAACTCAACTGCTGAGATTCTGCCCTGAAATTCTGATGGACCTGTCTCCTAAAAATCTGGAAACTGTAGGAGGTGAGCCTACACCACACTTAAGAAACATTTTGAAAGCTGTATTTAACCACTGCTTTAAAACCATCAGAGGCCAGGGGGCTTCTTCTCCTTCACCAAAACTTCACACATTTCCAAATCCCCTGAATAATGTGCACATCAAAAAATAAACTATCTTTGCTTGGTAGAAAGAGGGTTTGCGTGTGCCAGGTTCCACACAGTCAGACAGACACATGGTATAAAGTCAAATTGGCCATTGCTTTTATTAATTACCAGTTGAAACAAACTGAGCAACTTAACCCCAGGCCTGGAAGCTGTGCCAGCTCCACTGTGAGCTATGCCACCACACAACCTCCCCAAAAATGAATCAAAGTGAGTGCATTTGCCTTACATCTTGCTCCACCAACATGCACAGGAGCCCGAAATGCTGCAATGCAGCTCCACAAGCAAGAAAAACCTTTTCTGCTCTACTGTGTTCACTCTCACTCTGTGAAATTTAAAGAAATTTTGTGTTCACTTCTCCCAGGGTTATGAATTAAAAAATTATTTGCCATATGAACAATATTGCCATGTTTTTCATGGCAGTACACAAACTGCATCCCAAAATGCATTATGCATTAAAATACATGGCAGCAATCTCTAATGCAAGTTAGGGGCCAGAGTAGTACAAAATCACTACAGTGAATAAATGAAAATATTTCAAAAGCCACCTGGGAAGCTGGTAACAGGAATCGTGTGGTTTCAGGGCTTCAGCTCAGGCCATGGCACAGCATCAAGAGTGTGTGAAGAGCTCTGGAGGTTAGAATCAGAATCATATACAAAGCAGAGCACCTTGAGAAGATATGGGACATGCCCTTGGTTTTAAAAACACATTAAAATAGGGAGCTCAACAACTACAGCATGGTAGCCCAGGAAGAAAAGACAACACAGAATGGCTGAAGCAATATAGGAAGTAAAAGAAAAAAAGGAAAGGAACCCGATCTGTGGCTGAAGCCCAAAATTATCATTTGCCAATCATAGTCTGATGCTCAGTTTTTGTTTGCTAAAAAACAAATCAGACAAACCTTTAGCCCTTAAAGCAAATTCAAATACCCCTTGGGGATGACTATTTGGAATGGACCGGAGGGAGTGCATGAGCAGTTTTAAATTGAAAAAGCAGTTTTGAACTGAAAAATGTGGTTTTGACTCAAGAATGAAGTTTTGAAGTGGAGCCTAAAATCACCTGTGGACAGAAGTGCTTTTGTCCTGTTCCTTGGAGTGCAGAGAGTGATGGGCATTAAGGAGCTCTGGCTGTGGCAAGCAGGCAAGCCTTCCATTCTTCTGTGCTTCTCAGGTCCTAGAGGAAACATCCCAAATTCACACAATGTTCCCGAGCACAACATTTTGCCTATGGATCTCCAAGCGATCTGACAGATGTGTAAATTTACACCAAGCCAAAAACTGCCCTGGGATAATACAGCTGTGCAAGCTAAATAGTGCAAGTTATTCCATCATTAACTTGTGGACAAAAAAAAATGTCATTTTAAACCATCTTTTCCTTCCAGGTGTACAGTCACCCAAGGTCATTTGGGGTTGATTTCATGCTGTTGTGGTCAAACTGACCTCTTTTTGCCCATTAAAAACTCAAATGAAAAGAGGATGATTTTCTTCTTTCTTTTTTTTCCCCCCCCTTTTTTTTTTTTGTTTCTGCTAATAGAATGAGTGTTTAACAGGCAATGCGAGGATGAGCAGATTTTCTTAAATGCCAAATGTTGATGGATACGCAGTGCAGATACACCAGTATCATAGGCTGCAAATGTCACTTAGCCTCAAGAATTCCTCTGTCCAACACTGTTATAACAAGGTGCTTTTAAAATTGGAACAGGATTTACACCAGAGAGGTGTGAATCGAGGATACATTTTTTTTTTAACCCAGCGATAGCTCATCAGCTTGTTACAGAAAGCTGGCATGGTTTAGGCAAAGCTAGATAGTTACTCAAACCCACAGTGATTTAAAGTGCCTGCTTTTAATGCTTTCAAAAGGAGCTATTACTGGATGTCCCAAAAGTAGCTTTGAGCATAATAGTCTAGTTTGTGATACACCAACCAAAGTAGCCAAACAATCCGGAACATATTAATTACAGACAGAAAACAGATTGTTCCTAAAGATACAGTCTTCCTCTGTCTTTTCATGGAGCAGCTGTTTCTGAGTAGGTGAAGCACACAATGATTTGCTCTCCAAACCAATCAAAATGTACCATTAATAGAGGCGTACTCAGCAGCAGTCACTCCTTTACACCAACATTCACTGGAAAAAGTTATTAACCCCGCATTTATCAGTGAGCAAAGTCATAATGCACTCATATAACAGCTGAAAGATTATAAATTTGGGGATGTGATGTAGAAAAGAAAAAAAAGGAGTTGGAAAGAAAAGGAAGTGTTGCATTCAAAGAATTCTTAGCGGCTATTACTTCAAATCAAAAACTTTGGGCCTCCAGGCTTCCAGAATCAAGGTATCAAAAGATACTCAGAAAAGAACTGTCATTTCAGGCATTCAGGGAAGGGGCAAAGGAGAGAAGAGGAAATATATCCCAGTGGTAAAAACATCAGCTGAGAAATCATCAGCCCCCTTCTTGCTGTGCTACCCTTACTCCATCTGCAAATTGTGTAGGGAGGAAAGGGAGATAATACTTCCTTTCCCTTGAGGATGTAATTGAGGCTCCAATTCATTAATGCTTGTAAATCACTGTTAAATATCCAAAAGCCCAAGCAGTTATTGCTTAGGACTAGGAGGTCCACAGCATAATTTTGATTTCCCTTTTGTTCCTCTGAAGGCATTTTATTAAAGACCTCTGAATTTGCAAGTCCAGAATGAGGTAGTGAGAATTTACTGTTTGGAGTGCTTATCCTTAACCAGTAGCAAATAATCCAGCAATCTCCATATTCAATGAGTTAACAGTGCCATAAACAATTCAAAGATGGGTTCTCCTTGATGGGTAAGATCCTTACAGCACAGGATGCTGAGATGCCTCGCTTGCAGTGCAGCAGGGATCCTGACCAAAATCTAAAGGTGCTCAAGACAGAGGTATCCTAAGGACACAGTTTTCCTTTCTCGTTGTGTATACTGAGCATTCCTCTTTCTAGTCCTTTTCCATACCAGTACTAACCTGGAAACAGTGCAGTGCTTCATGGGAAGGTAGTTCCATTTAAATAGATAATAAACATTTTTGAATTACCTAAAATGATGCTCAGATTATAGCATGACAACTAAATTCCAAGAGGAAAGCCACAGATGGGAGCAAAAATCCCCACAGATTATCCTCAAATATTCTGGAGGATCTCTCTTGGGATACTCAGCATAAACAAACCCGAACTCCACTGTGGCTATACAAAAACAAATTTAAAAAGCAGAATATTCTCTGATCATATTTTTATGAAAATTATGTTATGAAACATTCCCTATTGATCACCTGTCTGTATTCAATGAACAAAAATTTCTTCACTGAGATTTTGATTCTACAACAATCTTTGCATTTTAGTGTGAATTCATGTTTAAAACTGCACTGTGGGCAAGTGCTTTGCTGGAGGGCTGGGAGTGAATCTCTCAGTCAGACATTGAGTCTCCTTCTTGATTTAGGACTATTTCTCCCTAACCCCAGCTACCTAACCCAGGCAGACTCTGTTCCCCACACCAATGGAAGAGCCAGTCTCTGTTCTCGCTCACCTCTGCCTTCTCTTACCGCCTGTTTAACTCCTAAACAGTTTAAATCCTTATGTCTGTCCACATGGCCTATCTGATCCCCCACAGACATCTGTTAGCAAACCAATCCAAAATTCCCCTCATGTTCTTTGCCTTTGCCAGGTTTCCATACCCTATGTGACGGTGAGTAAATTTTAACAGAGGAATTGTCATCTTGGAGCAATTAACATCTTTAGGGTTACCCAAGAGCTGCTCTCATCCTGCACTTCACCCTTGGGGTGACTGTTGTCCCCTAAACACTTCAAGGGTCTCACTCCTTTGCTGTGCTCAGCCAAACTTCTCAATCCTCATCAGGGTCAGATTCTGTCACCTTTGGGATTTCAATCATTATTCTCTCCAGTGCCAGCCTTTTCAAAGGAAATACATATGTTGTACAAAAGAAAGAATGAAGAAGAACACCTGGCTTTTGATTTTTTAGATAGATATATATATATAGATAGATATATATGAAGGTAAACAACTTCAAGGACCACTGCTTAGTAAAAATGTTATTTTCCCACTCTCTTTTATATATATAATTTTGAACATTTTTAATCAGTTTTTATCTTCAAGAGTCAAAGATAAAAACTTCTACTCTTAAAAAGCATAATGTTAGGTAACCTGTAAAATTTTCTACAGATGAAGAAAAATGTGCTAATTGATCTCACAGCCTCAGATAACTGACTCAGATTTTTTAAATTAGACAAAACCTAGTGTTAATGACAATACATATAACCAAATCCAGAAACCAAAGTATGTTTCACCCATGATATGTAATCAGTAATAAATGTTTAAACAATCTATGTAATTTCCAAAGTCCAGGAAAACCGCTCAAATGAGTTCCACCTCTAGGCACCTCGTCAACATGGAACAAGATCTTCTGTAAATGGTTAATACCAGTCCTCATTTCATTGCATCCACCTTCTGGCAGGCCACATTCCTCCACTTGTTGAGTGGCAAAGGGAAGACACCCCATAGGAAATAAGTCTGTTGCAGTTTACAATGTCTTTTAGCACGGTAACAGTAAAACCAAGAATAGCTTTTTAAACCAGAATCACATTTACAAATGTATTGATTCCTTTCCCTTTTGTAGCAGTGGTTAATGCAATCTGAGGAGCCACATACTGAATATTTGAACACTATGAAAATCTGCTTTTTCAGATATGTATGTGATAACTTGGATGTCACTAACATAATTTTAAACTTTTACAGCATGCAAAAACATCTGACAAATTTTGTACCTTACTTCAAGAGGATTTGGCTTTTTTTTCTGCTGGTTTCTTCAAAAGTACAAACCGGATTCACATACTACTGAAGCGCAGCAACCTCTAGCTCAGCAAGTATTAACTCTTTCACAGCACAGGACAATGCACTATTACTTTGCACTGGAAATGAAAAATATGGTATCCAATTAAAATTGCAGGGAAAATGAATGCAGGCAAAATTTAATTACCCAAATTGGAATTTGTCTGCAACATAAGGGCTAACACCCATACAGTTTTCTAAAAAGGCATAGTCCCTATAATGGCCATATTTAATATTTTATATATGACCTAAGGTTAAATCTGAAAGATCTGCTATAGATCAATTATAAACCACTGAGGTATCTTTGAAAAGGAAGAAAACAAGTAGTTTTCCAGTAGCACTGAAGAATGTTACAAAACATCAAAGACCTTGCCCTTGTCTTGATAATACAGAAATCAGGCCCTGATGGAAAAAAGCTCTCACAATCACCAAATAATGAAACAGTAATGAGCATAGAAGTTGTCTTCTCTGCTATCTCATTACAATACATGGCATTGTGGTGTGTTTGTCAACATTTGAGGTGAAGGGAAAAAAGGCTGATATGTCTACCCAGTATTATTTTAGGTAGAAAAAATTAATTAATATAAGACTGGTTTATTTCTTCTTGAGAATAATAATCTTCAAGAATAGCATTCTTGATTTAAACATTCATTGATCTGGTTGTTAACTGAGCCGCATCACCAGAGGTTTATTGTTGCTTAATTGTTAAAGTCATAACAAATAACCTCAAAAGGAGACGGTCCAATGTATCTTTATTCATATAAATCCATGACAAGAACCTTCTTCCTCTTCAAGAAAAGATCATGAAGCAGATTTTGTTACCTATGTCCCACTTACCTTGAATTGAAAATTATTTTTCAGAGGTCCACCAAATTCACTGTAGAAGAAATCATGGCACTCACAAAGAAGTTCACCTGAAAGAGTTAATGCATTTGCAGCCACTAGATGCAAACACGAATCTTTGCAAGTCCTGCTGTAATGTGGCTCCCCTGATTGCCTCAAAAAGACAAATTTCTTTTACAACACGGAAACATTATAATCTAAATTCACCAGAGTCCCGTTGTGCCTTAGCTAGAGAATATGATTCCTGTATTAAGTGCTTTTAATTTCGGTGCTTGGGAGCTGGTTTAATGCTGTCTGCTAATTTGCAGTGCTGTAACAGTTGTGCTCTTATTATTGCAATCAGAGGCAGAACTTCTTTAGTGTCCCTCTTCTCATGCCACTTGGCTCAGCAATAAGTCTAGGCTGCTCTCCACCTGTCCTGGCAAATAAATCAGCTGTGTAAAACCTCTGACAGGTGAATTTGTCAAGCCTTGATATATTCCTGATAGGAGTGAAATCCTCCTGTGACAGGTGATGCTCAGCCTGGTTTTAATTCATAGAATTGTAGAATGGTTTCAATTGGAAGAGACCGTAAAGACCATCTAATTCCACCTCTCCACCATGGCCAGGGACATCTTCCACCAGACCAGGTTGCTCAAAGCCCCATCCAACTTGGCCTTCAGCACTTCCAGGGATGGGGAAGCCACAACTTCTCTGCACAACCTGCTCTAGTGTCCCATCTCATAGTAAAGAATTTCTTCCTATTATCTAATCTAAATCTACCCTCTTTCAGCTCAATATCATTTCCCCTTGTCCCAGCAATACATGCCCTTGTAAAATGTCCCTCTCCAGATTTCTTGTTGACCCCCTTAGGCCATGGAAGGATGCTCTAAGGTCTCCCCAGAGTCTTCTCCAGGCTGAACAAGACCAACTCTCCCAATTCCAGCACCCCTAGTCCGTCTCTCCTATCTCCCAGAGCCACCATCATCCTCTTCAGTGCACCAGCATGTTTTTGGGAGTTGACCCTCAGGAACCTGAAACTTCAAAAATGTGAACTGTCCAAGAGTGCTCTTGTGAGATATGTTTGATGGCATTGTATACCAGTCCTTCAGAGTCAGAGTCACACAGGACCATGCGCTCAGCATCATCCCTGCTGCCACTGCTCCCCACAGCTGGAAGGGTTGCAGAGCAGAATGAACGTGTCCACTTTTTCCCATCTTCAACTTGCAGTTGGTTCTCCTAGGCCCTGACCACAACAAAATACTTTGAAAGCATCCAATTATTGAAAAAATTCCAGTGGGAACATCAAAGAAATTTCAAGTGGATGTGGACCCTGCTCCTCTGCATCCCATCAACTAAAAAAATGTCACAACATTGTTGAAGGTTTCGTGATGTAATCTGGCACCAGGTGGTAAATCTTGAAGGCTTGGGGAAAAAAATCTCTAAGTTTAGCACTCAGTAGTAGATATTTCACCAGAATTTATTACAGCATGTGGAAGCAGGGTAGAAGACAATGACCTGTAAACCATAAACTTGCAGGTATACTTTTTTCCTGCAGAAGTGAATAATTTTCAGGTAGTTAAACATATCTCTGATTTTAATTACTACACAGACCAAAATCACCCTGAACATTTCACCTGAGTATCTCCATTTCTTTTTTTAAGAACAGATATACTTGAGGCTGAAGCTCATCACCACTGCTGGGAACAGAAATAGAATATTAATTAATTATTAAAAGAAAACCCCTATTGTATGAGAATCTTAAATTGGGGCGTTTTTCTGTGTCAGGAAATGCTTTTTAAAAGACACAGAGAGAGAAAGAAAGAAAAAGACAGAAAAAAATAAAATAAAATAAAAGAAAATAAAAGAAAAGAAAAGAGAAAAGAAAGAAAAGAAAAGAAAAGAAGA
>WYDI02015396.1:0-36253 GCA_009867235.2 Psittacus erithacus
TCAGTACTGTTCCCAGACCGAAAGTCATAAACACAGCACTGCACCAGTCACTATGAAGGATAAAAATGACTGCTACTACTGAACCCAGGACACTTATTTGTACAGAAGCATCCCATGCCATGTTTTACTCCATGGTATCATGGAACTAAACATATAGCTATTTCTTTGTACATATTTATTAAAACACATTTTATGAGATATTGCAAATATCTCAGCTATTGGCAATTTTAAAGATCACAAAGATAATTCCTTTATAAATACAGATACTTCAAGTGAAATGTAAACATCTATTCTGCCAGTTTTCAGATTATATGCTGAAAACTAGTATTTCTTATATATCATGTCATCTGTTACAGCCTAGCATAGTGACACACCATGTTTTATTGTTCAGACTCATGTTGGAACACTGTATTTTTCCCCTTTGCTCAGAGTAGAGCTTAATGCAAAAAATGAAAGTGAGAAAGTCTCCAAAATAATGTAAAACTTTTGAAATAATCAGATCAGCTTTAAAAAAATCAAACTCACCTCTTTTAAAAATTAATTTGATAAATCTTTTCATTCAACATTAAAAAAAATCCATCTTAGAAATTATTCCAAGAAATAGAATAATTATAGATTGCAATGAACAATGATAATTATCTACAGTAAATAACAGAATATTACCATAATCAGAAATTGTAAACCACACTCACTCTATTTAATTATGTAATAGTGTTAGAGCACTCAAATTATATAATAAAGATAGATATATATAAAATGTGCAAAAACTACATCATATAGTACCCCATTTAAGCATATATTCATTGGAATAAACAGAAAGAGTACTAATATTGTCTCCGAGTAATTTCTGGTTTGGATGACCGTAAAGATTCAGAAACTTTTCAGGACAGGAAAAAGGTTATGAATTCTGATGCTCCATGAGCTGCATGGGAAATTGAAAACAAAACTAAATTTCTAATAATATCTGCTTTATACTTACACTACCTAGTGGAACATCAGCCACATCAACACAGTTATTGACTTCTTTAGAAATTACTGTCTACTGAACATAGCTATCAGAGATTTGCCAGGACACAGTCCTTATAATTGTAGAATTACCTATGCCAAAACCTGTCTACTAATCTTGTAGCTGCTTTTATCTTGCCTTCAGAGAAAGATGAACACATGCTGCAACAATATGGATCAGTCAGATGAGCCCTACCATTGACACTTTCAATGTTAACAGTACACAACTACACAGCTTTATGTCTTTTGTGATACACAAAGTTATTACTCTTCAAAATAATAGCTAAAATGATTAAAAACACTTTTATTATTTATAAAGACAAGAATACTGACCTTAATATCTCAACTGATGTCAACCACATAAGAATTCTCAAGATCAGCTCAAAAATACATGCAATTTTACATGTACAGTGTAATCTGTTTAGCAATTTTGACCTCAAAAGAAACAGACAAGACAATTGCAGTTTCTAGATTATTCTCCTGGTTTTAAAAAATAAGAAATTCAAAGTATAACATGGTCTGCTTTTTAATCTTTCAAGGGGCAGTATCTTAAAAGACATTTAACCATGGACCTGTCTTTCTTACAAATACAAAAAGTTTAAAAATTCATAAAGTGGAGAGAATCAGAAAATGGGTCAATGTCAGTGATATATTAATTTTTCAACACAAGGATGTGGTTCTTCAGCATAGCCTTTTCAGGGTCCTTTGAAGTAAACAGCAGTAAAATTGGGACATGTTTGAGTTCAGAATTTGCTTATTGCATTTTTTAATGTTGCTGCTTTGGAGTACAAAGAAAATTAATGAGTCCTTTAAAACTACACCATTTTATGTTTTGCTTTGAACATGTGGTTACACTGAGTGGCAAGGGTTGTGAAAACTGGAATAAACAAGAAAAAGCGGCTACATCTCAGCAGTTCAAAGGAATACCTTGGGGAGTCTGCATCAAACCACAAAATCCCTATCCTTCATTACCATCATCTTTAAGCAGATATCTGGGGTGTGTAATTGAAAGGGGGGGAGGAGGGGGATTAACATTTTATTTTTTTTAATTATTTTGCTCTTTTTGAAACCTTAACAGCATGAAGATTATGCGAATATATAAAACCATGTTTAGCATTAACCACGAACCAATTATAAGCAGCTTGACCTTCAAAAGATCATCCAAACATCAACAATTCATACTGCCTTAAGAGTCATAAACTAAAAACTACTACCTTTAGCACTGTCATTCTTCTAAATCATTTTTGGAAGAAGGTTGCTTTACCACATTCCTGCACAAATGGATGTTCTGTTTTCAAACACAGTTTAAATAATTTTGCATTGCGTTGCTCACTCATGCTGCTTTTGCAGTGTAAACCACAAAATACCCATTGGACTGCATGTGGAGTTGGATAAGTCAACTCATTTCTAGTCTTTTACACTCTTTTCCTGACTTGTTCTCAAAATAGTTGATGTAAAATTAGTTGAGTATTCCAAATTTATTGGAATTTGACAAATTAAAGATTCAAACACAAACTAAATGTTAAGAAAGGCTTTTTAAGAAAGCTTGTTATATATGTTCATGAAGCACAAAGATAACTAGGTATAGTAATACATTTAAGATTAAATAAAATAAAAATTATATCTTACCTTAAGATTCATAACTTCACTTAAAAAGATCATAGAAGCACCCTATAATGAAACAGCCATTAATGGGTTAATATTTAGCTCTATATTTATCATTTTTCTTTGCAATATTATATATATTTAACATTAAATTATGGTGAGACACAGATTTTATTTTAGATATATTTTTGTTTCCTTACATGTAAAGAAGTGGAACTTCATTATACGCTCCATTTCCTTTGTTTCCAAAAGACTTGAACTCTTTTTCATGTGAGCACTTTGCTAGAAATAACTACTGCGAAATCCACACAGATATACTTCTCAAAAATGGCATGAGATCAGTCCAGTACTAATAGTTTTCCCTCTCATTCTTTTTTATGCTGTTTCTATATGCACACAGGGTAAACAAAGCTTTCGAACGGGCACATCACAATGATCTGTTTTCTCATTAGTAGTCACAGTGGGTAAAAGGATTATGGGCAGATTTTACATCTCAGCCAGAACACTGTCAAGATAATTTTTCATACATGCATACAAACATTCAGAGAAAAAATATGCCTATACTTCACTAAAGAGTATGCTAAAAGCAATTACTAGTCTCTCCTACAAGCTCAGTTGGAATAGTTTAATGAATACTTAATATAAATTTTCAACTTTCAAATCTTTCTTTTAAAATATATACTAAACATTTCATCACATCTTTGTACTTCGATCTTTCCCATAAGCCTGTAAGCATAACTGATTTGCAAAATCAATTTGCATTTTTGCTTCCCACCTGAAGCAGCTAGTCTTGGTGCAGCTTATTACTGGTTTTCACTGACTGCGATTTTGATGAACAAGTTGCTGATTTAGAGCTAGAGAATGGACTAAGAAGTTTCACAGCCATCAACCACTACTTCTATTGATTTGAGCTCACTGTGAACATAAATCTGACTCAAAAGCTCATTTATGGAGGAAGAACATCATACACCAGTGCCAATCTCCTAGCCATCCTCTCACTAATTTTGTAATTTCTGAGGGCATATCTCTTAAGACTAAAACTTAAAATAAAGCAGTACCATTTCCAGCAATACTTCATCATGATCTAATAGTGATTGCATCCTTTAGAAGTTTTTAACAACAAATAAATTATGTATTACTGAAATATTTTTGCACTCTGCAAATCTCTCTATAGAAATCTTGATTTTCATTTTCTGTTTTATTGTAATGTTAATAGCTGTACTAGAATTAATAAAAATACTTTCTTAACACTGTTGCAAATGAAATGATCACCCAGCTCTGATTTTTTTCTTCATACTGAAAGATGGAATGTCATAACATATGAATAATGAATTACATATAAATAATACATCTAATACATGGAGATAATTTATTAATAAAATATATAGAACTATGTATATAAAACTACTGTGAACCTTATCCATCAGAAAAAAAATTCAATTTTTGTTTTCTTTTTCTTTCTTCCTTGTCTACAAAGCAAAGCCCCTTACCCTCAAATATAAGTATGTTCGAAGCTGGGTGACCCCCTATTATATCCCAAATGTTGAATTAAATACATGATGATCTACAAGATATTAATGAAATTGGTAGTAAATGGGGTTTTATGGAAAAAGCAAATACAATTAATTCATGAAGAACACCTACTTTAAGCAAGGATCACATAGCTCTCTGCCTCCTGAATGGAAACCTACAGCATACTCAACACTGAGGTGCTCAGGGCCAGGTTGGATGTGGCCTTGAGCAATCTCGTCTAGTGGAAGGTGTCCCTGTCTGTGGAGGGAGGGATTGGAGCTAGATAATATTTAAGGTCCCTTCCACCCCCAAACCAATCTATGATTCAATGATCACTGGACAGAGAAAGCCTAACCATGTATGACAGTTTCTTTAGCATTGAGCTTCACCAAGCAGAACTGTACCCATGCTGGAGGATGAGCTCTTCCAAGGTATCGCTGGGCTTTGTATGAAACTTTGGCAGAATGATAGCCCACTCACTAAATAAAGTGACAGCCCTGCTGAGCTGATTATATTTTTTATGCACATTGAAGGGTAGACAATAAAGTATACACCAGTATCAAATCAGGCTGTGAATTCTGGTTATTTGCATTTAATATCATGCTTCTATTACACCTTTTCTTGCGGATGATTCATCTTTTCTTTAGCTCTGCTCAAAGTCCTTCACACCGCAGCTATTTAGAGGTTTAAGGTCACACACATATCATATGTATATATATACATGACATAAAACACTGTAATGTTTGTCAGATTCATCCTCTGTTATAAAGCCAATAGCTGTCACACAAGCCGAGAATCTGACAGCTATTTGTAACTACCTTTAAACTTGTTTTGTTCTTACGCCAGCTGATAAATATCTACAGGTAGCTACAGCTACACAATTTCAAAAATAATGAGTGGCAATTACCAGTTCAGAGTCAGCTTTGGACTTCGTATTTTATACCATAGAAACTTCATCTTGGTATGCAAGAAGATATATTTTAAAAAACCTGTTGATGTTTCAGTATTAAAAATCTAAGTCAATTCATTATCAGTAGAAAACATCCAAAACATATGTTTTATGTAAATTTCTGAAAATGTTCTGAGGGCAACAAAAGCAGGGTTTTATCTTTTTTTTTTTTTTTTATGCTTTCTTAGTACAGTCTCCACAGTATTACAAATAATACTGGTCTCCAAGGAAGAAAATCTTGACTCAGACATGAGTCTTGTTCTGCCAAATATCCTGTTCTCCTGAATGTTTTAACTGAAGAAAAGGAATCAATACATCATTGTGTTAATGTTCAGTGAATGATACAACATCTTTGATAAACAAAATTTGCAACTGTCTCTCTTAAAAACATCTTATGAAGTTTAGGTTATCTTTTTACAATCTGATGGTTATAAAAATAAAAACATGAAATACAGATCAAATCTAGAAAAGATGGGGAAGAAAGAGAGAGCCTTAGCAACTGCCCAGCCAAGGTATTAATAGTGTGAAATGTATTACCATTTCTATTTTTAATTTATGTGTTGTGGGAAGTGAAAGTAAGATGAAAATGTTCCTAATTTTTCCTTTAAGGTGCAGAATACTAATATTATTATTAAATTATGCTTAGTTCATAATAAAAAGTTAAACAGGCTAACATTCATCAGAAGAATGCCGCTCCTTTTTTTGCAAATTGCCTTTCCTTTTAACAGCCAAGTGAGATTTCATACCAATCCATAAGCCGAAACATTTTACTCCGTAGGATTCCAGCTTCCAACTTTCAGAAAATCCACGTATCTTCTGTTTAGATCTTGATAAGATTTACCAGGATAAAAAGTCCTTTAACAATAGATATATTTAAACAGTTGTAAAAGTAAGGCCTGTGTGCAAGTCAGGAAAGGCCCAATTGGAAGCAACTGTTTCCAATAGGTAGTGAAGTGCACACTGCCAAATGCAGAAATAATTGAAGATATCTGTTACAAAACCAACTTTTAGGAAATAAAAGCCTTCAAGTGAATATGATACAACTGCCACATAAGTTCAGATTCTGCTCTTTACACAAGCCAGGCCAAGAAACAGATCAACTTGGTACTCAGCCCACATCAAACAACCACTAAGATGAACTACTATGAGAACTAGTGTCTGTACGTTTTACTCCCACTATCTTACTTGAGAAATCTCATGTTTAATGTTTTGGGGTTTTTTTTTTCTTTTTTGTACTCAGTATATTTTTAGGGTATAAATCAGTATTATTTCATTTCAAAGACAAAATGACTGCTCAAAAAGTTCATATGAACAGCTTAAGGACTGTCCATGTGGTGCAACATTGCCATTTTAAACTGCTACACTCTCTGAACCTACCGGGCCACAGCATTGAATTCTTTCCTGCAATCTTCTCCAAAAAATTGTCATCTTAAGCTAATATGAGTCAACAGGTTATCTGAAGAAACACAGTTATGCTCATTGCTGAAGTATCTTATACCATTTCCTGAGTTAGTAAAGCCAGTGTGGAAATTCCCATTAATTTCACTGGGTGCAAGATTAGTGCTTTATCGTGCTTAGCTAAATGAAGTGTTAGAAACTTAAACACTAGATTTTAAAGAGAGCAAAAATTAGCTAAACAAGTGTAGCAGAAGGCTAGATGAAGATCCTGTCTGACTCTACAGATAAGAAGTACATTTAGACTATTTGGCAGAATCCATGTCTGTGAATGATATAAAAGACACTGGATACACTCAGAAAATTACGCATTTGGTTTTTAAAACAGCTGCATCTCCAGCCCCAAAGTTGGAACTTTAAATCTCATATTTCAGGTACTTCAGTCATTGAAAAACTTCTACTACCCAATAATTCTAAAAACTCAAAAATATAAACTGAAAGATTTTCCTTCTCAATGCAATAATTTACTTAAAATAGTCATGGAAACAGGGAATTAAGAACATCAGAACAGATACGCTTCTGTCAGGCTTTTGTGTCTCTTTTTCCTCTGAAACACAGTCTCAATAAACAAGGCTTTGCTTTCTTGTCGTTGTTGTTAACTCCACTGAGATTCATCCCACAAAAGATGTTATTAATTTTCAAGTAAATTTCTTTTGATTTTATGTGCAACAAGAGCTTGGGTGCTATGAGGGTACATACAAGCAATGAATTTTAATTTAGGTATTGAGTGAAAAATTAGTTTTATGATCTTCTTTCCTGAACAAAACTCCTGCCGTATTATTTTTCTGTGTCAGTGTCTGAAAGGAAAAAGTAATGGTGATTATGAAGACAGCCTATGTGATTGCCAAATATTGTTGCATTACCACAAAAAGCAATTAAGATTACACCATTATTCATACACTTTAGAAATAGATTAATAAAAAACATTAACATTAATTTACAGATAACTCCAGTGCTTTTTGTGTACCTTAAAATACACAATCTGCACACGACTTCTTTTTTGCAACCAAATCTTTCTAACATGTCAAGGAGAATAAAAAAAATTATACCAGAGAATCTAGGAAAATAAGAAAGACGGGAACCTCAGAAAAATCCAAGGAAGGATTAATGACACCTATGGTATCTGTGCCTAAGCAATTTCCAAAAGCCTCTGGTGAACAATGTTCAGTAACCTGCTTCAACCAAGTATTTCAGCACTTAAAGTCTTTACTGCATGAATGATGGTTACCATATCTAAATATTTCTTGCAGTAATTCTGTTATATTTTTTTCTTGTCCCAACCTCTGTGATCACAAAGACATTATATACTCTTCATCTTTGAAGCTACTATTTTGTCTGGAGACAACCCAAACTCCTTCAATTTTCCTTTAGGCATTCTATTATTCCATGGCCATTCTCTGGAGCACATCTTCACTGAACTGCAGTTTTCAGGAAAACGCAGAAATACTAGAATGCACAAATCTTTAGCTTTCACAGGTTTTGCAAAAGCATGACACATCTGAATCATGTTCTGCTGGTGATTCACCATAAACTGCACATTTTCTGCACTTCATTTCTACTTCCGTAAAAAATTTTGCAGGCTAACTTTAGAACTTCTATTCTTACTACTTTTTTACATATTTTAGATTGATTTTGCATAGAAGCTATAAATATTTGTCAAATTATTTTTAATTCAAATCCTTTTCTGCTGTGCTAATTTTGGACTCCTTCACAGGTTTGACACAGTCTGCAAATACAGTAATATGGACAATGTATTCCAATAATCATCTCTTAGGAAAGATATGTTTTATTCTTACATTGAGGTTTATACTTTATTGAAGCATAAATTTTTATGTCTGTCTTTGATTCAGAGCAGACTCCAATGGCACCTTGTTTACTATTTCTCTCCTTTGAAAATGAACTGTAATCAATCTTAGATACTATCATATTATGTAAGTTTCATGTAAACTGTATTTTCCATTAATCTCCCTTGTGTGAAGAAAATTTCTCCTCCTGAATGGAGCAGAATTATAACTATTCCATGAATAGATGAAATCCCACCTAATGTAAACGGCTGCCTACTTGCAGCTGCCAAACATGATGAAAGAGAAATTGCTGGTGAGAAAAGTGGAAATGAACCAAGCTCCCTTGCTGCTAAATCCATGCTTACATTTTTATATGATACATATTCACCTAGCAGAGTTATCGCATATACTTTTTGTAAAATGGTCTTTGTAGATTAGTAGTCCCTAAAAAGAATACTTGGACATTAAATATACAGATGTGAAGCGCTCACCCAAAGAGACACACAGGAGTACAAAGTGTCTCAGTATATGTATAATTTTTTTGCTTCTAGCCTCTTTCAAAGCTTCTGGGTACTTCTAACTGGGCCGAGGTGGTATGGAACAGACAAGGGACATAGGGAGAGCAACTTTCTTAATTTAATGAACAGCATAGCATGACCTGAGCCAAGAACCATGCAGGAATAATTTTACTAGGAATAGTTCTTCCAGTGTTTCCACTGCCTGTCTGTAGGGAAATCATAGTTTGACTTAAGACAACTCCTTTCTTAGTATGATGCTCTTTTAACAGGGCCATGTGACATGCCCATGTAGAAAGCCATGTACACCATTCCTGAGATGGTAGATCAGCTTTATCTATCTTGCAAACGACATTCAGGGTTTAAGAAAGAAAATAAAAAATGACTGCAGCCCCAAAACCCACCTGACCATCAAGGAAAGCATGATGCTGTAATGAACAGCAGAGAGCAAAAAAGAGGTCACGGTTAATTAACAGACTTTAAAGAAATACTCTGTGAATTTCTATGTAAACAGCATCATATAATATCAAGGCAAAAAAGTGATGACCTTCACACCACAGCTATTTAGAGGCTTAAGGTCACACATATATCATATGTATATATATACATGACATAAAATACTGTAATGTTTGTCAGATTCATCCTCTGTTATAAAGCCAATAGCTGTCACACAAGCCAAGAATCTGACAGTTATTTGTAACTACCTTTAAACTTGTCTTGTTGCATGTTGTTTAGAGTAAGACTAGATTTTTATTTCATCAGTTTTTCCCCGGCAAACCACAACAGTACTAAAAACATTTGACTGACAAAGATTCATAAAAATAGAACGAATGCTTAGGAAAATGTCAGAAAATATTCCCAGTAGTCCGGAGTTGTAAGGTGAAGTGCCTTCAGGGTTCAGTAGAATGATATTTTCACCTGAACTACAGTGGCCATCAGTTTGAGAACATTCCATTAAGACAGAGTGTGTACTAGAAGACAAAGACATTCCCTGGGATCAGCAAACATGAAATTACTGGTTAGCGGATTTCATGAGATGAGTACAAAAGTACAAGCCACCTCTCTTTTCTAAATATGTTGCATGTTTTACATTTTTTCTGCCATAAACAGTGTCATTAAGCATTTCAGAAAGGTAAACAGCCTCCTTCATAAGATCAGAAAGAAGCACCTTTGTTGCTTTGAAGAACCGGTTGTTTGAAGATAGTATTTAATTGTCTTTAGATTTCAAATGTTTTATTTTGGCAAGTTTGCAGTTCTTGTCCTCTTCCTTATTACTTTAAGAGACTTCGTACTATAAGAAATGAGAGAAGTTATGCCACCTATACCAGCTGAATATCTGACTGGGAGTCTGAAACACATTTGATTCTGCTATTTCAGTCTTTTCCTGTGGAGGAATTGAGGTACAAAGCTTGTATTTTCATACGGAAAGATACAGCAGCATTTGTAAGAACAGTAATGATTTTACTCAGAGGAAGTAAAGCAGCTTCCAAGCATTTATCTGTCAAATATATATGGTTTGATTTTTTTTTTCTCTGTTTGTTTTATTGTTTCTGTATTTTCTTAGTGATAGTTGGTTCATGTTGCAGAGCATAAAGGTAATCAAAATATTACATTAGTGTCATAGATGACATGCTGCTTAGTGGAACAGGAGATGAGAATGTAAGCTGAATGCATGCCAAAGTAGAGTTTAGTAAATAATTAGGGTTTTAATTGTAAGGATCTTCAGAATATTTTTTGTAGTTTTTGAAAAACTGACATTAAATCATTTCTTCTTAAGAAGCAGTAAGAAGGAAAGCAGATAGTGCAGCTGGAGGAGAGGAGAAAGATCAGGGAAAAAAACTACAAAACTTGTGAATATTTTACTTCTGCGCACTTAAACTAAAAGTCATTTGTGAACCCCTAAGATACATCTCATCACACAGACCTACTTAGTCACAGCAATGGATTTTTTTTTCTTAATATTCTCATTATTTTCAACAGAAAATTAATATTTACCTGTCTGAGAGTGAATTGTAGGATTGACAAAGGACTGGCATATTAAGCAGAGTCTTGAAGTTTGTATGGTATGCCTTAGACAAAACATAGTGACTTTAAGATAGTGATGTTAGTGTGCGTCTTTTATTGAAACTAAACCTACTCACATCATAAAAGAAATTATTTGCTTAGATGGAAGGTATATGCTGAAAACATGTCTTTCTGGTATGTGAGAACACAGTGTATGGTGAACAATTTCCTGATAACACACAGGTAGTTCAAAACAGCTTAGCTTTTCTGATTTAACACAACAAGAACAGGTAATGACAGAATCACAGGATGTTTGGGTTGGAAGGGACCTTGAAGATAATCTAGTTCCAATCTCCCTGCCATGCCTTCCACTAGACT
This sequence comes from Psittacus erithacus, assembly GCA_009867235.2. Lineage (NCBI taxonomy): Eukaryota > Metazoa > Chordata > Aves > Psittaciformes > Psittacidae > Psittacus > Psittacus erithacus. Next base: position 11,208 of record WYDI02015396.1, read on the forward strand.
AGGGTGTTCAAAATCCCGTTCAGCCTGGCCTTGAACACTGCCAGGGGTGGGGCAGCCACAACTTTTCCGGGCAACCTGCGCTAGGGTCTTACCACCTGCTTAGTAAAGAATTTTTTCCTCATATCTAATCTAAATCTACCCTCTTTCAGTTTAAAGCCATTCACCCTTTTCCTGTCACTACCTGCTCTTGTAGAAGCTCCCTCTCCAGATTTCTTGTAGGCCCCTTTAGATACTGGAAGCTGCTCTAAAGTCTCCCCTGAGTCTTCCCTTTTCCAGGCTGGACAAGGCCAACTCTCTCAGCCTGTCTCCACAGCAGAGGTGCTCCAGCCCTCAGAACATCTTCAAGGCCTTCTTTGGACTTGCTCAAACAGGCCCACATTCCTTGCGTGCTGGAGGCCCCAGGGCTGGTCGCAGTACTGCAGGTGGGGTCTTACAAAAGCAGAGGTCAAGAAGCACCTCCCTCGACCTGCTGGTCATGCTCCTTTCATCCATAATAAACTTAGGACCGTTCATACTTTATTAACTCTGAGTTACTAAATCTACCAACTAGACTCATCACTGTGAAAAAAAACCCCACAACTTTCTAAAACTTTCTAGCATGGAACAACGTATGCTAAACCTCAGCAGTTTCAGTTAAACATGAAAGAAAAACAATTATTTAAATAGAAGAAACACTATTAGAATATTTAAATAGAAGAAACACTTTGCAGCCATTGAAGGGAAAAGATTGAAAGGTATCAAAATATAACAAGCAAAAAAATATTATTCTAATTCATGCTATTTGATGGTTAAATCTGTATTGATTATTTAACAGTTTGAATTAAAAGAACCAAATGGAAAAAAGAAACTCCTCTAGATATACACATTATAGTAAATTGTTCTGCATGCAGAAGACAGCAATTTATTCATGTCATCACAAAAGATAAACCAATCAACCAAAAACACCTAAAAAACACAACAGCCAGCCAACTAATCAACCAAACAAAAAAAGCACAAAAGAAAGCATACTCTGTGTCAGATAATGATATTAGTTGTGGCTTTATCAGTTCTCTGGAAAACCCCAAGCATTTGTTTAAACATTACTTTTTGAGGTCTTCCCCTAAGGTGCATGCTATAATCTGGGTAACTAATTAAGGCAACATGTATTTGATAGGTAAATCAACCCAGAATTATATAAAGAAATAAAGCAGAGATTTCTAATTTAAGAACACGTCATATTAGCTACAGCCATACATGAAATATTGGGCTGTTGATCAGTTGTCACCAATCAGTTTTCATAATGCAGCATATGGGAATCCCATACACGTTAGATGACATGATGACATGTTATCTACAAAATGCTTGAAGTACCACTGCTGTCCAGGGGGCTTTTGAAGGAAATAGTATATTGTAAAGCTAAGGGATATATATGTTCCTGACAAATTAGCATACTGTTTATTTTAATGTGGTAACTTATCAGCTTTGTGTTAATCTTATATGTAAGTGATTGTAAATTCCTCTATTCTGAAATTTTAAAGGATTTCATATGCTCACTGTATATACTAACAAGCACACAATAACTTTTAAAGGATTTCAGACCACTTTTTATACTGTAAGTATGTTTTTTTCAGGAGTTCTTTTTCTTGGTAACATCATTGCTTATGTCAAATCACACTTCACAAAACAAAAGAAAAAAGCAAATCTTCCTTGGTGTATTTTTGTTGATGTTCTCTCCATTCTACTTATACTGAATAAAATCAGACTGCTTATGATTTCTTTGGTTACCCTGGAAATTTTATAGAATGGAAAGTAACTACATATAGCGGGTTCTTTTCATCATAGAACTTGGTTTCTAGATGAATAAAAGAGGAAAGTGATTAATTTTCCCACATTAACATACAATAGAATTGATGTTTTAAAGGGTAATTTTGCTACAAGGCATAGGCCTTTTTATATTACGTAGTGTCTCATGATTCTTTGGAGGAGACAAGACGCTGTTTGTGATTTTGGATGAGGAATCGACTTTATATAATGTGGTAGCAAAGCATATTTCAATAGCTAGAAAAGTAACAAGTACAGTGAGATAAAGGGAGCTATATGTCAATTCATAATTTAAAATTTTGAATCCATATTCTTACCGGACTTTGGTCACAATCAGGCAGAATTCTCTGATGCATACATGCCTGTATAGAGCACACATAAAACTTAATTTGTCTCATCAAAAAAAGTAGGGATACAAAAACATCAAGCTACTAACATTATTTTTATTCAGCATTGCTCTCTATAATAGAGGGCTGGAAAGACACTGAGAAAGCAGAATTCATGAATGCTATTTTAAGAAATAACATCAGTTCATGTATCTTTAAGTATGAGCACAGATTGACTAACCTTTGCATTCATGTTACTTGAAAGAATGATATTTTAACATTTAGAATGTTTTGTCATTGCTTTACACTCTCCCCTCGTATTCTTGATCTTTTGAAGGTGAATGATTTCCAGCTATAGCTTGTGTTAATTTTCAAGGTCATCAGCTTACCAATTTACCATCGAATCAAGACACCTGCTCTTCATCCATTTAAAATCCTTTAGAAGGAATATTTCAATTGCATAAAAAAAAAAAATCCAGTCCCACACAGTTTTACAGTGGGTTTTTCTGTTTAACACCACTGTCCTGGGTTCAGCAGTAGCAGCCATTTTTCTGCTTTTTGGTGGCTGGTGCAGCACTGTGCTTTTGACTTTCAGCCTGGCAACACTGACGATAACACCGATGGTTTTAGTTGCTGCTAAGTAATGTTTACTGACCAAGGACTTCCTCAGTCTCATGCTTTGCCAGTGAGAAGGGGATCGAGGAAAAAGCAGAGACAAGACACTTGACCCAAACTAGCCAAAGAGGTATTTCATACCACAGCATGTCATGCCCAGTATAGAAACTGGGCGGAGTTACATGGAAGGCCCAGATGGCAGCTGGGTATTGGTCAGCAGGTGGTGGGCAACTGAATTCTCTTCCCTTGTTATTTCCCTTATCATTATGGTTATTGGTGGTAGCAGCAGTGGTTTCTGTTATGCCTTAATTACTGGGCTGTTCTTATCTCAGCCCCTGGGAGTTACATGCTTTTGATTCTCCTCCCCATCCCTCTAGGAGCAGGGAGGGGAGGAAGGAGGGAGAGTGAGCTAATGGCTGCATGGTTCTGAGTCACCAGCTGGACTTAAACCACAACAACCACAAAAACTCATTCCGCAAAAATACTTACCACAGAATCAAGCTGAGCAACTAAAGTTTCCATAAATTATTTTAGCATTGTCAGAAAAGTTCGGAGGTGAGTCTTTGCATTGAAATGAATAAATTTTATTCTCAAATAGGAGTACCAAGCTAACTCTGGAAACAACAAAATAATATTTTCAAAGCAAAAATACAGTCATACTTTCTACTAATTATATTTAGTTTTTTATTCAGTAGCTTTCACACAGAAATGCACATGCGTTCACACATCTTTTTCCTATACATACAAGAACTATGGATACATATCTGGAGAATTTTAACACTAGAATGAAAATTCATTTCTGATCAGGCGTAACACTTGGGTTTGGGGTTTTTTGCCTTTTTTTTTTTTTTTTTTTTTTTGCTGCTTTTAGGTTTTTTTGCTTTGGAGAGGAATGGAGAAATTAAAAAGTTTCCTTCACAACACCTTGAAATCTGATAGAGATCAACAGCGTTTGCAGTGAGACATGAGGGAAGGAAAGCAGACTTAGACATAAAGAGAGCTGTCTAGGAGCAATGAAAACAAAAAGAATCTCATTTTCCAATTAAGAAATCCTTGGATAAGGAGATAAATTTTACTAAAACAGTAGAAATGTTGTAATGGTGGATTGTGCAATATAACCATTGCAGAGGAACCTTCAAGACCTTGAGTATTCTAAGGTATAAAGGGAAAAAATTTGGCTATCATGAGAAGAACACAGCTAAAGCTTTTAAACATAGCCAGATGCAAAAATCCCCATGTTGCTTACCAAGTTCTCACTTATTAGATCCTTGTTCCAAAATTAGCTAGAACTCCTAGAATATTTTTGCTGATTTCAAAAGCTTCTACATCAAGCCCATATTCACCTGCCTAAATCCTCTTTTTGGAATACATGCAAGGCTTGGAAATAAATATTTACAAATATTGCTCAGTTATACTGTGTGTGTTTGCAGTGAAGACGCTGAAGCTCTAATCAGGTCCAGAAAAGTGTGTTCTTTGTGCTTAGAGGGGGGAGAACAGGTGCTAACTGATAGCAAAAGCTATCATTTCTCACTAATCATGTGGCTGAAGAATATTTGTATATAATAGGTAGGATAAATTTCAGAAAAAAATAATTTAATAATTTTTTTTGTTCAATAGGACTGTGCAAGAATTATTTCTTTGTCTCATTTTCAAATCATTAAAGGTAGGCTGTAAGCTACTTTTTGAATAAGGGGGATTTTTCGCATTTTATCTCTAGAAGATGACGACTGGTGTCCCTCAGGGATCAGTGCTGGAGCCGGTCTTGTTCAGCACCTTTGTCGGTGACATGGACAGTGGGATTGAGTGTACCCTCAGCAAGTTTGCTGAGGACATCAAGCTGTGTGGTTCGGTTGATATGCTGGAGGCAAGGAATGCCATCCAGAGGGACCTTGACACACTTGTGAGGTGGGCTGACGCCAACTGTATGAAGTTTGAACATGCCAAGTGCAAGGTCCTATACCTGGGTCAGACCAATCCCAGGCACAGCTAGAGGCTGGGCAAAGAAGAGATTCAGAGCAGCCCTGCGACGAAGGACTTGGGGGTGTTGGTTGATGAGAAATGAACATGAGCCAGCTTCAGTGTGCGCTCGCAGCCCAGAAAGCCAACCGTATCCTGGGCTGCATCAAAAGAAGTGTGATCAGCAGGTCAAAGGAGGTGATCCTGCCCCTCTACTCTGCTCTTGTGAGGACATGAAATTGCTGGAACAAGTCCAGAGGAGGGCCACAAGGATGATCAGGGGACTGGAGCACCTCCCGTATGAAGACAGGCTGAGAAAGTTGGGACTGTTCAGCCTGGAGAGGAGAAGGCTGCATGGGGACCTCCTAGCAGCCATACAGTATTTGAAGGGAGCCTATCAGGATGCTGGGGAGGGACTCTTCATTAGGGGCTGCAGTGACAGGACAAGGGGTAATGGGCTCAAACTTAAACAGAGAAAGTTTACATTGGGTATAAGGAAGAAGTTCATTATTGTAAGGGTGGTGAGGCACTGGAATGAGTTGCCCAAGGAAGCTGTGAATGCTCCATCCCTGGCGATGTTCAACACCATGTTGGACAGAGCCTTGGGTGGCATGGTTTAATGTGAGGTGTCCCTGCCCATGGCAGGGGGCTCGAAACTAGATGATCTTAAGGTCCTTTCCAACCCTAACTATTCTATGATTCTGTGAACTATTGGAACAAGTCCAGAGGAGGGCCATGAGGATGATCAGGGGATTGGAGCAGCTCCCATATGAAGACAGGGTGAGGGAGCTGGGGCTGTTTAGCCTGGGGAAGAGAAGGCTCTATGGAGACCTCATAACAGCTTTCCAGTATCTGAAGGGGGGCTATAGGGATACTGGGGAGGGACTATTCATTAGGGGCTGTAGTGACAGGACAAGGGGTTAACAGGTTTAAACTTAAACAGGGGAAGTTTAGATTGAAAATAAGGAGGAAGTTCTTTACTGTAAAGTGGTGAGGCACTGGAATGGGTTGCCTAGGGAAGTTGTGAATTCTCCATGGTGGTGCTCAAGGCCAGGTTGGACAGAGCCTTGGGTAACATGGTTTCGTGTGAGGTGTCCCTGCCCATGACAGGGGGGTTGGAACTAGATGATCTTAAGGTCCTTTTTAAGCCTAACTATTCTATGATTCTATGATTCTAAGATAGCTGCTAGAGAAGGTAAGAAATTAAAACATTACCTCACTGGGATTTCAGTTATATTCATGGTATTAAGATATCCATCATTTTAGAGATTCATTTTGACAAGATAATTTCAATTTGTAAAATGTGAAAAGTTTCACTGAGAGCTCCTGAAGGGCTTTTTTGCAGTTTATTTTAATTTTTTATAATTTGGAAGGAGGAAACCATGTGGAAGTAATATTGTTGCTTTTTAAACCACCAAAAGAAAAACCAATTTTTCTGTTAAAGAAGCATAAAACTTCAGTTGCCATTTTCTTATTCCTACTGCTCAAACATTCTTGTCTCATACTATCTACCCAATCTTTTCTGCTGATGAGCTGACACTCGCTTGTCTTCCTTTGAAATTCATCTTTCCAATATCTTTGGCATCCATCTGCTCTCATTTGCTTTTGATTTGACATCTGAAGGGCTTCATAGTCTCAGAAGTCCAGTGCTATTGATGCTGAGACTCTATACCTTCATGTATCTTCTGTTTCACCACTGGCAGAATATTATTTTCTGTCCCTGCAAGTGACCTTTACTGCTTCTCACATATCAGTTTTGATGATATTCAAGTTTTTTTGTGAAAACTAAATTACAGTTAGACTCGTTCAAATTCTTTCTCTTAAAAATTGCTCATTTTTGCATTCAAGTAAATCACATCTGCATGTTTTTCCTCCTAAACGTTCATGCTATGAAATAAGTGGGGTCAATACATTTGTTATGAGCTGGGCAACTAGCTAGTATATGTATTAAAAACATTCCCTAAAAGGAGTTGATAATCATATTATGGTTAATATTTTCTTATTCATCCACTAAATTTCAGAAAATAAAGCTAGTTTTTGGAAGTTGTTGGGCTGTTTTTGGGGATTCTCTGACTTTCCATATCAGACCACGAGCACTGGAAGAGAAGAGTGGCTTCAGAAACATCACCAAAAGTTTTAGCGAGAACTATGCTCCAGTGGGGGAGCTGCGACTGAGGCTCATTTCCCAAGAACTACATTAACACTTTTTGAATTCTGCTCCCTTGAAGTGGATCAACAAAGTGATTTCCTGAGGGGGGAAAAAAAAAAAAGTTCCTTAATAGGAGGTCACTGGGGAGGATCTGACAAGTGAAATGACCGTGCCATTAGTTTCATAGTGCCCGGTCATTCTGTGACATTATTCCTTAAACTCTAGCTATTGATACTGAGGTGAAAATTATTGATCTTAGAAGGTATTAACTGAGTGATTCTAAGAAACATGGTTGCCACACAGACTGACTTTTTGCATACTGGAATAAGATGAGCTTTTAAGTTCTACTGTAAGCCTTAGAGTCCCTGTGATTAGTTGGATTGACTGCAGATGATACTGGAAAAGAATCCAGTTTAGCAATAGATAGCTGAGCATTGATAAATGCCTTTAAGGTCCCTGTCAGGTAGTGGCATTCCGCTGTGGTGCAGCATCGGAGCACTGCATAAGCAAGGATGCTAACACCACCTGGTATACAAGTGACAGATGGAGCACTAATACTTTATAAAGACCACTTAAATTAGTATATCATCACATAACCTTAACAGGTCTTCATCAGCCTAATCTGTCCCTCTTCTTGCAAACTTAGCAGTCTATTCTAAAACTTGGCCTCTTTTTGGGGTTATGTCAGCAAACAGCACAGAGTGGCAGGCTTACTGCTTCAGTTCTTTCCAATGATGAGGGAAGTGAAGTTGGCAGAATTTGAAGCTTACTGGAAGGAACTCACTAGTTTGAAACCTGCTGACAAACACACTCTAGTGAAAAGATTCCATTTTGAAAGCAGTGCTTTTTCAAGTGAAACTGGCGGTGGTGCTTTCATATCAGTTTTCCTGGTGCTACAGAAAGTCATCAGAATGGCTTTCAGAAAGCTCTGGACAAACAGCCTTGACAGTTATAAAATAGTACTGAGTAGATGATCTTAAGGTCCTTTCCAACCCTAACCATTCTGTGATTCTATGATCATCTTGTGGGGCTTGCACAGCTGAAGGAAGGTAAAGCATGTCAACAGACTTTGAGCATAAATGAATCTAGATGCCTTAGTTTTCAATATCCTCCTGATATCTGTGTGCACAATGCTGGTAGCTTGTTTTAATGCCCTAGGGAGCTAGATCCAATAACTGGTCCTGGTCATTCTGCTGCAAGCATTTCTTTTTTCACTGTGCATTTTCACGGCTGCAAATTAAAATCTCAGCTGAAGCTCACAAATACAGACTATAGGCTTGGTTTGCCAACATAAACCAAACCAGTGTTCCAGCAGATTTAAGATTTGCTCCTTTATAGCACTCACTGAAAGTATCTGACTTAAAAAGTCATTAGTTTGGGGATATGTATCTACTAGAAATAGAGAGCTACATCTACCTTTTAAATAAATTCTTATAGTATTACATTTGCATAATAAGTTTCTGCAATTTAATTTTTGATTGGTGGGGGTATTTTTAAGTTAAGATCCTTCTTTTTGTTATAGTAAAATACTCCAGCTAATTTTCAGTTTTTAAACAGAACTCATTAAAATTCCATTGTATGAAGCCTGACATAACACAGTTACAGCTAACTTTGGGTCAGAATTTCTGTTGGACAACAGCTGGAAAACAAGTATAAATTTTTCACAGTTCACTTAAAACTCTATAAGGTTTTCTACACTGCACAGCACAGCATATTAAGTATTTTAAACTAGTGTTCTGTTTTATTATTTGGCCATGTTTTGGTTTAACACCGCAGCATCATACAGTTGATTTTACTTTTTTAACAAAATTAAAAATGCAAATGTTTATAATTCACTTGTAAATATGTTGTGTAAACAATGTCCTATATGCACAACTGACCTGCATTTACCCTTCTGAAGCTGGATGTGGAACACAGTAACTGCTCGACCATAATTATGTACTCCTTCATGTCAGTCCAAAGCAATTCAAATGTAAAGATGGCAATTTCAAATGTTGTCTCTGACTGTGACTAAACTACCTCACTGAAAAATAATCTTGGGTTCCCAACATTGCTGTGAAGTTCTCTGTTTTAGACTTTCCAAAGTTACCACTTTATGGAAATGTAGAGGTGTGTTTTGGTATATGTAGCTTATGTAGTGGTGATGCTCTGGAGAATGTCTGCTTCCCTGCCTAAGGTATTTTGATACATAAACTACTCTATAACAGGAGCTTGGATCCCAATTCACTAGACCAGGAGTATTCAAACCTCTTAAACATGAACCAAGGTAACAAAATTCTATTTGTTCAACTTCACTTCAGCTTCATTCAAAAAATATCATCTTTGAAGCAGAACCTGGACAGAGGATGCGATACAATCTGTTGACCACTAAGTGAATGCCAAGACTGTCATTTATAACCTGAATTCTGGACCAGATGATTAGCTTTCAAACTGAAGTAAATTGGTGAAGTCTGAGTTTTGCCATGGGTGAGATCTCAGTGCAATTCACTTCAATCTGGGTAAGATCAAAAGCAACATCCCAGCCATAATTAACCACACTCACTTGACTCATTACTCTTCAAATCTGCCTAAATTTGTCCTCCGTCTGTTCTTACAAGCTCCACAGACTTCTGGCTCCTCTTGCGAAGATAAATTTGTAGCAACTCCACAAAAGAAGATGAAACTATAGACAGAGGTTGCTTTCATATGTTTTGGACTATTAAAGGCTACAAAGTTTAGACTTCAAAAATGCTAGAGTAATTAAATAGAAAGGATATTTGATAATTATGGGGAGTGTCAGTGTGGTTTTTAGTGGGCACCTTGGCATTTAGCCAAGGTTAACCCCACCATAGTTATCAAGATAAGGATAGCAACTGGGAGAGGCAATGAGCAAAACATGGACTGAAAAATGTTAGAGAGTAGAATATTGACCTGCAGCCCATGGTGACTGCAAGCCAGAGCAGGGGGATGCCCAAAGAAGGTTGTGACCCTATGGGCAGCCCACATTGGAGCAGGGTCCCAGCCAGACCTTTGGCCCCATGGGCAGAGGAAGCTACACTGGAGTGTTTGCTGCAGGACTTGTGACCCCACAGGGATCTACACTGGAGCAGTTTGTGAAGAACTGCAGTCAGTGGGAAGGACAGCTTTGCCTGTGGCAATAATTGTTGAGCAATCTTTCATGTCCTTATCTTGAACTGCAAGCCTTTAGATATATTTTCTTTCCCCTGTCTAGCAAAGGAGGGGGGTGACAGAATGGCTTTGGTGAGAGCCTGACTTACAGCCAGGGTCAAGCCAGCACAGTACTTCAGCCATGTTATAAAATAATAGCGTAAGAAACTTATGCGCTTATTATGCTCAGCAAACATATCTGAGAACAGCTTAGTGCCTTGATCCTTCCTCTGTTGGAATATAGGCCATTACATTGCATGTGGAAGAAAACTGCTATAGCACCTAAAAAGAGTGCTCCAAAATGACTTCTTAAATTTGAAAGTTTTTTCACATTTTCTGATTTATCTCATAATAGATTACTGTGATCTGACCCAGTAGAGCAATCCATACATTCTCGTATTTTATACCGTCCCTGTGGACAAAACTTTTAAGTAACATGACACTCAGAAAATGCCAACTATAAAAAATGCATCACTGATTTTTAATTTCATCATATCTATAAGCTACCATGGAATAGTTCATAGAATTATGGAATAGTTTGCATTAGAAGTGACCATAAATGTCATCTAGTCAACCTCTCCCTGCAATAAGCAGGACATCTTTAATGAGATCAGGTAGCTCAGAACCACATCCAGCCTGACCTTGAATGTTTCCAGAACTGAGACATCCACCACCTCTTTTGACAATCTGTTCCAGTGTTTCACTGCCCTCATCATAAAATATTTCTTTGCTATATCTAGTTTAAATCTACCGTTTTTTAGTGTGAAATCTTTATCCCTTTTCCTATCACAACAGGATAAAAAGTCTCTCCAGATCTCTTTTATAAGCTAAGTATTGAAAGGCTGCTTTAAGGTCTCCCGGGAGCCTTTTCTCTAGGCAGATCAACCCCAGTTATCCCAGTCGTGCCTCATAGGAGAAGTGCTCCACCCCTCTGATCATTTTTGTGGCTCTTCTTGCGAGCCATTTCAATAGATCCATGTTTTAACTTTGCTGAGGGCCTCAGATCTGGATGCAGTACTCCAGCTGGGGTCTCAGCCGAGAGGAGCAGAGGGGCAAAATCACCATCCTCAACTGCTGAAGGTAGTTATTTCACCTCAGTGAATTAATCATTCACTGGGAAGAAAATTTAGTAGGACAAGTATATTCCACTTCTCAGATTTCGCAGATGCTGTAACTTTTCAGGCTGATCAGATAAGTACCTGAATAAAATACGAGGGTTGTAATTCAGCTGGGGTTTTAAAGCAGGTTTTTTACTTTTGTAAATCTATTTCAAAACACAACGCTGAGTTTCTTTTTTGTCTGTTAGAGGAAAGAATATTAATAGATAACCCTACAAGTAAATTTATTTTGACTGCCCCTAGAGGGTTTTCAGCTGATTGCAAATTGTTTAAACTGCAGTATGTACTTTAGGACATAAAGCAGAGGATTTTAAGAGAACCAGACTCTTGTATTTAGCCAAGCTTCTAATAGCCAAACTTCTAATGTACTTGCTAACATTGACTTTTATAATCCAATTTTTGATTAGGTCTAAGAAATGATACAGAAGAATGCTTAACTATAGGTTCTTTCTTTTCTTTTTTTTTTTTTTTTTTTTAAGAATATTTTTTCAACATTTCTTTTTGCACTGCTGCTGTTTCCCCATTTGTGTGCCTATGGGCTGGGGTTTTTCACAAGTTGCCTCAAGATTGCTCACTGTATTCATGTTGTTAGTTGAAATGTTTTGACACCATTGCATAATGGAATTCAACTCAAATATTTGAGTAGGCAAGTTTATTACGGTCCAGAGCTGTTTAAGATAAAAATGGGTGTTTCTACACTAAGTTCAAGCTCTATATATTCACCTTTACCTAAGACTTTACATTGCCCAAAGCTTCTTCCTTCTGTTTGGAACACTGTACTAGGCTTTGCGTCAGAGAAAAATCAGGTTGCCACTGCAGCTGATGTGAAACGACTACATAATATTATTGATTTAAGTGCTGAATATCTCATAAATTCCTTTTCTTCCCTTACCCCTTACACTGCCTGCAGTTGAGATACCTCTTTCAGGCAAAAGAAAGACGTGTACTATAATCCCTAATTTGTTTGGAAAAAATATAACCTGGAGAGTTGATTCAAATAAGGTATTTTACTCATTACTACTTAAAATGTTCTAATGCTACATTATGACTTCTCATTGCAATGAGGCTATTCCTATTGGGTACTGAATAGCTGGTAACATGAACTTTATGCAAGTAGATTGTGTAATATTTTGTTAAAATAATCAACTATATACTTAAAAAGATTCTGTGGTTTAAACCCAACCATTAACCAAGTACCATGAAACCACTCGCTCACTCTCCCTTCCCTCACTGAGATGTGGAGGAAAGTCAGACAAAGGTAAGTCCTATAGGGTGAGATAAGAACAATTTCATAAATATAATATTAATACTGATAAAAAAGAAAGAGAACAAAACTCAAAGGGAAAGCAATGCCCAAAACCAAATGTGATGCACAGTACAATTGCTCACCACCTGCTGACCTGTACCCAGCCCGACCCAAGTAGAGATCTGCTCTTCCGGGTGACTCCCCCAGGTTTATATACTAGGCATGATATGCTGCGGTATGGAATACTCCTTTGGCTGGTTTGAGTCAAATGTCCTGTCCCTGCTCCCTCCTGGCTTCCCCTCCTTCCTGGCAGAGCATGAGAGACTTGATCAAGTTAAGCGCTACTCAGTAACAACTAGACCGTCCATGTGGCGGAAGCAACTGAGATGTAGTATCTGTTTTATGAAATTCTGTGAAGACTGTCTTACAGAAGTGCATAAAGCCTGTAAAGGTGTTAATTAGTGTCTCTTTTATGCATTTTAAAATACAATTCCAGTTCCTCAACTTGTCTCCCTTTATACACCTTTGCCTAAGCATATTTTTATAGTAGTCACAACACTGCCCAATACAATAAGACTTCCCCAAACCTGAAGAGCTCAGTTCAGTAAGCAGAGTGGTTCAACAGCTAATTAGTCCATTATTTGCACCTGTACAGCCAAATAATATTTGGTCTCATATCTAAATTCCATTTTGGTCTCCATAGAAGAAAATATGTTTGCTGCAGCTCACTTTCCTAATTGATAAAGTTTATTTCTACGATAGTCCACAATGTCTAGCTATTAGCCAATGTGCATATTACTATTGTTCTGTATCTGATGGAAAGAACATTTTTATTAGTCTACATTTGCAGCATTTCACACATCACTTATACAAGGATTGGTAATACCTGGAGGTCAGAATCAAAATTGGCAGAATCATTGTACTAGGTGTCACAGTACCAAGATAGATGCAGATCAGCATAAAAGAAACTATTCTTTAAGTTGTTTTTTATCCAAGATAGAGGATAGCGAGCAGTGATCTTCACAGTACATGTCTGAATCCTGCTGATCCAGTCCACATATGGTTTTTCCATACGCAACCCTTGCCTTTTCATTTTATGTGCTCTTTGCAATGAAAAATACATGCATGATTTGTCAAGGCTAGATAGATTAAATACAAAAAAAACTTTGTGCTTGTCTTTCGCCTTTCCAGAAGAAAATGGACACTTGACTTCCAACTTATTTGACTCTGCATTTGGTTATACACTGAATCTTCAGAAACCTTGTTCACCTACTAGCTCTAGGTATTCCCTTTCAGCAGCTTCTCTTTTAAAAGAAAACAAGTCAAAAAGCCAAAACAGCTCCCCTCAAAAAAAAAAAAAAAAAACAAAAAAAAAAAAAAAAAAAAAAGAAAAAAAAAAAAAAAAATGGCAAAGTACCCAAAAAAGAGACAATCCTTCATTTTTCATAAAAAATGATGTATATTTGCCATGGTTTAAGCCCAGTCGGCAACTCAGCCATGCAGCCGCTCGCTCAGGTGCCCCTCCTTCCTCCCTCCCGCCCCCCAGGGTATGGAGATGAGAATCAAAAGAATGTAACTCCCATTAAGATAGAGATAAGAAGAGTCCGTTAACTAAGGTATAACACAAATCACTGCTGCTACCACCAATAATAACAATGATAAGGGAAATAACAAGGGAAGAGAATACAATGGCTCACCACTGACCAAAACCCAGCCCCACCCCAGCAGCATCTCCAGCCCTTCCAGGTAACTCCCAATTTTACATCCTGGGCAGGATGTGCTGTGGAATGGAATACCTCTTTGGTCAGTTTGGATCATGTGTCCTGTCTCTGCTTCCTCCTGGCTTCCCCTCCTCCCTGGCAGAGCATGAGGCTCAGAATGTCCTTGATCAAAGTAAACATTACTGAGCAGCAACTAAATGCATCGGTGTTATAAACACCGTTCCTAGGTTGAAAGTCAAAAACACAGCACTGCACCAGCTAAGAGGGAAAAAAATGACTGCTACTGCTGAACTCAGGACAATATTAAAAGCAAGTAGAGGTGAACACCATGCTCCTTCACATCCAAAACAATAATATAAATAGCAGAACTTCTACTGACTGCAAAGTAGGATTTCAGCATTATTAAAAGCATAAAGCATCTATTCTAACAATTAATATTCTGACATACTTCCTGCAAATGTGTTAACAAAAAAATCAATTTCTTAACCCCCGTCTCTTCATCCTTAGAATGTCTTCCATTTTCCCACATCCCAGTTCTTCTGTCTCTTTTTTTTGCATTTCTTTTATATTCATTGAGTAGAGGATGACCTTCAAAGAAGCAATTCAATATTGTCTAACAATGCCAGGGATAAACAAGAGAACAATGAATGAATTTCATATCAAAAGCAAATATAAAGGGTACATTTCACATTAACTGTATATCTTTCTTCCTTAATGCTGCCCTAACAATGTGGAATTGATAGTGTTGCCATGGGCACCTCTACCACCAAGTTACACTTTCCTCCTTCATTAACAACCTCATCTTTATTTTATCTCAAAAAAGATCAATTCTCTTTTATGTCCTTACAATTTTCCTTTCATTTCTGAATTTATAAATGTGTTAAATTGTAACTTTTTGTTAGCTGATTTCCAACTTTTCTCCAAACTTGAGCTCTTTTTATTATTCTTTTTTCAGTTAACTCTTCACTCTGTATCAGCTTCAGTATAGAGCTTGGGGGTAATAGGGGTGGCTGAAAAGGCAGAGGTGCATTGAAGATATAACCTGCCTGCTTCTTACTGCGTTTCTTTTCTGATCATGATCAAAATTATACTACAAAACTAAGAGTAAACTGAGATGGCAGATGCAAGTAGGCATGTTTTAGCTCTACTGCAGTTCTGTAGTGCAGAAAATTAAGATAATGAGCACCTAAATAAGCCACACAGGAGCAGAATCAAATTCTCAGCAATGTAGCGCTAATTTTACCACGTCACTATAATAAGATTAGCTTTGACTGTGTAGCTTATCTAACATGGTTTAAAACTCTTTGGCGCACAATTAATTTGTGCTTGGTAACATTTTAAAAATCGTAGCCCAAATTCCTCCCTGATATTATTTCACTGATTTCAGCAGAGTGACACAAGGGAATAATTTGGTACTAGACATTTACTTTATTCTATATTTACTACTTATATATTAAATATCTAAGTATTTATTTATTTCACTTCTATATGTTTTCTATTATTCTATATTTAAACCATATTTGGTTTAAATACCTCTAATATTTTAAGGCTTTGTGGCATTTTAAATGCTCCAGATAGATACTTAGAAAGCGAAAGTATAGGGCTACATAAGGTTTTGCTATTGCAGTCAGAGCAAGGATGAATAGCTGAGATACAGACAAGGAACTCGATATTTCTTCAGGCTCATGGTCTAACTATTTTCCTGTTGTGGGAGGGAGGAAATTTACTTCTTCTGGTGCCTCAGTGAAAGACATTTTTACACAACGCTGAAATAAATTGCAGGTAATCACTGCACAGAACCTAAAAGCAGAAAATGCCTTCAAAAAGGCATAAGTCGAATTCATTAAAGACAGTCTTGTTTGTAGCTTTTCCAAAACAATGATCTGAATTTAAGTTCCAGCTTACAAAATCCTTAAACATCTGGCTGCAACATAATAACGAGGGAATTATTTTTCCCATGCTTGCTCATTTTCATATATTCCTTCTTTCACGGTTCACTATTAGAGATATTACAGCAACATAGATAGGGTATCTCTCTTACCCCTCAGGTACCATGGGCATTTATGTATTACATATATAAGCAATGCACTGTATGGTTGCATATAAATACAAAAGCAATAATTATGCTCATTCGTGTCATTTAGAGAGAGTCATTTAAGCACTCGCACATTTGGCCATATCTAAACCGTTTGTGGGCTGAGGTGAATGATGGCAACTCTCCAAGTCTTATTTTTGAGCTGGCTTCTAGATATGAGAAATAGGAGAGCACAGCATTTTCTACTCAGACCAATTGCATGTTGCCAACTATTCAAAAGGCAAGACAACATGAAACCTCAATACTACTTCCCTGCTGTGGCAGCAGGTAACATCTTGTCAATCCCACCTGCATTGCTCTTTAAATAGTTCACTGACAGTGATTTTCATCATATGTTTTGGTTTCCACATGATTAAGACACTCTAGATACAAAAAATTCTATTTAGTGGTATAAAAGCTGGTGGAATTATTTTCTTCTCTCCTGTTTTTAAAGGACAGCTGTAGGTGGTTGAAATTTAGCAAGAAGAAAATAAAGCCATCACCTAATAATAAGTACATGGGCACTCACAAATAGACAAGGGAAAGAAAAAAAAAAAAAGATAATTTATTCTTAGTTAACTTGTTAGAAAAGCTCCAAGGAAATCTAGCCTGCTTTTACCTGTGCAACAGTTTCAGGGAAAATCATCCAACAATAAGATGTTGCATTTTCAGCTCCCCTGTGGGTGACTTTACAGTAGAAATGGCACTGTGGGAGCAAAACCAGGTCAGCCAGGATGCCCACTTGCAAAATGAAAGTACTAATCAATTTCCAGACTCTCTGGCTGTTTTAACATATAAATGAGTCATCTTACCCATGACAGCTCAAGCACAGTACAAGCAAATGTAGTTCAATCTGATATTTTATTATTTGCTTCAGCCAGATACACTTACACACTAAATCCAGCAAAGGTTTTTATTGTAACCATCATGGTAGGCACAAACATCATTCAGCATCAACTCAAAGTCGTGAGCCTCATATAGTCTGTATGTACTTAATTAGCACTAAAATAAATTTAGAAAACCCTTCAAGGCCTGTTTGTCCTTCTGCTGGAGCAGAAGTTTTATAGCTTGTATCAGAAATGGCTGGGCATCATAGCCGCAATGATTACCATGCAACATATCAAATTTTATCCACAACATGACCTACAACAAACACCAATGCAACCAAAGCCAAAGTGTTGTCTCTTCCTACCTTCCAGGAATACAAACTATTTATACACTGAATATTTTTCTTGGTGTTATGCAAGTAAATACTACACAGCTTTAATCAAAAATAGCTATACTGAATATTCCAGGATTCCCACTGAAGTTTGTGTTGTATTTTGCACTGCTGAAAAGAAAATACTTTACACAACAAAACGTATAGAAGTGCTCATGTTGCTACAGTCCCTAGCAGAGATGGAAACTGAGCTGCTTGAATGTGTGTGTTCCTGCTGTTTGAAATCGGAAGCACGGGTCATTAATATTTTATTGGCGCCTTTCATACAGTGCCCTTTAAACAAAGGCTTTTCAAAAAAGCTGATTAAAAAAGCTGGCTGGCCTCATGATTTAGCAGGACTAAGTGGGTGTTTCCTGCATAAAAATGTATAACTGCTGCACAGACGAAAGGATGTTAAATTCCAGACAGTGTGAGAGACTTGAAGAAACAAAGTTCCAGGGCTATTATAGATGAAAATGACAGAATGAAAAAGGTACCCTCACAGTATGACTTTGTCCTTTGAACTTAATGTGTGTTTCACTCTTTAAAGGAAAAATTTCCATTTTTTTCTAAGCACAAACCCATAAATTTTTGCAACAATGAACAAAGAGAGTAATATTTTTTTGACTTCCTTGTCTAGCCTTATCAGAAAGTTTTGCCACTGCGGTAGCAGTGGACATGCATAAAAAGACCAGTACTTAAATATGAATATAATGAGATGATTTCAGAGTATTTGGCTGGCACTAGGGCTTTAGACTATGCTCTTTGGTGATGAGCAGGAGCAGTATGAAGGCCCTACTCACAACTCTAGTTGAAAAGATGTAATAGTTGCTGGCTCCCCATGCCTTCCTCTACCAGCTAGCAGTGCTGTGGAGGAGTAGGATTTGGACCACTTGTCATTACCCGGTCATAGGGTCTGTACAAAAGCATGTAAGTTGTCCAAAGACTGTCTTGTACCTTCATCTTGTGCACTATTCTCTTCTATTCTCCAGCTGTAAAGCCATTAATACTACTCCTAACAAGATGCGCTGCATTACATAAAATTATGATCCAGCCACCCTGTATGACATTAGTCAAAGGGATTTCACAAAGTGAGTTTAGTTACCCATACGAATTAGAAAATTTCTAAGGAGCAACAATTAAGGGCTATAAAAATTTTTATAATGTATTCCAAAGACTCTCATGATTGTTCAACTTGCATATATAAAGAAAAGAAAGCATTACTTTTCTTATGTAGGAAGAAAATGCGTGCAATGAGAAAGCAAACATGTCTAACATCATAGTTCATAATACACTTTTATATTCATTATTTATCAAAAAACTTTAAGTCTTTCAAGATCTACAGATAAGCAGAGTTTCTGATGAATAAAGGAGCAAAACAATTGTAAAAAAGCTTTATTTCACCTTTGTAGTTGTGGTATAAAGTAGAGATGACTGTTTTTTCTTAGCAATTTTCACAAGTCAGTTCTAAACCTACAAGGATCAAGTCTGATTAACAGAAGTTTCTTGCTAGCTGATTTTTGGTTAAATTCCTCTATTTTTCACAGACAAACAAATATTGTAAAAATAAAAATCTCTGCCCCACAGTTTCTTTTCATTTGAAACAGCTTTTGAATATATTCTTTTGAAAACTTGGCGCTCAATTACAAATAGATCTAGGTACCTGACTGCCAGAACTGAATTCATGACCTCAAGTTAAATGTTACTTGCCATGCACTGCATTCAAAGGGATCTGAGCATGGCAAAGTGGTGGTCAAAAACAGAGTGCTTGCACAGTGCTTGCCAGTTTAAATATATGTTTTTGAACTCAGAACTTCCTATGTTAAACCATAAAAAATACATATGACAGATGTGCAAATCAAACAATTCTTTTCTGTGACTCAGTTACCCCATTCACTGGAACTTGAAAGCACAGCTTGCGCAGAGGTTTCACAAGTCCGTTTTCTTTCCAAAAATAAAGCAGCAATAACCTTTTCAGGAAAAAATATTTGTCATTCCTCTGACCTTAATCCTACATCTCAGCACTGGAGTACTCAATACTGGACAATCTTGAGTAATGTAGACATGAAAGGAAAAACTGTCATTTATTTTCTCAATATGCCAATCTTTTGTACCTTTCTCAAAAAGTAACCAATAATCCAAAGGTTAATTTATGTGAAAGATACTGGGTTTGACCCATTCTCCTCAGGCTGGAAGTTTCACTTCGCACAGACTGGTTAACCATCTGCTGATTGAGCAAGACAGGGAATACATAAAGCATTTGGTTCCCTTGGCATTTGGCTGACAGTGGGACAACGGGCTGACATACCTTCCAAAACCTGCTATGAGAACTGTTTCAGAATTTTATGTTATTGCTTAATGTAAAATAAAGGTGGATGTGAACACCAGCATTGGACAAGTGCTCCAGCTATTCACATACTCTAATGAAAAAGCACTGTTTACTCCTTTAGCTGTGTTTTCTTGACTTGGTTTGGTTTTCATTTTTGGGTTGTTTTTGTGTTTGTTTTTTTTTTCTGGGGGGCTGGTAGGTTGATTGGTGGGGTTTTTTTTTGTTTTTTTTTTTGGGGGGGGTGTTGGTAAAAATAGGGGTCACTGATTCGTATGCCACTTGGTGTTTTTAAACTTTCCTTAGCAAATTTTAGAGTAACAGGTAGAATCCTGCAAAATGCTATCTATCTTTAATTCCAATGCCTGGCATAAGAGCCAAGGGCACGTAGTGTGAAGAGATTAATCTCAAAATTAGTTAGTTATTTATATAAACATTAATAGCTGATGTGTTATTACAAGAAAGTTCTGTGTGCTTTACTCAAATAATCTCCAGAAATTCTGAATATTTTCTAATAATTTAAAAAGTCCTTTTTTTTTTTTACCCCTATCATATTTAAAAATTAAGCAATGTACATGAATTTCACCTAAGGGCTTCTGGAGGGCAGACATTGTAGTGCAAACCTTTGTATTTTTTACTTTTCTCATTTGGCTTGTAGAACATTACCATTTCTGGCATGCACACCAGATGGGCAGTAGGAAATAAATGCATAAATAAAATCTCAAATGTCTGGAGCCTTTAAATTGATTACTATGTTAGTTAAATACCAAATGACTAATTCACTTGTGCACATTTCAACTCAGTAGAATTAATTTTATTTAAAGGTCTGACATGTAATTGAGTTTTGTTTGTCATGCCCTTTCACGCCCAGCTCTATACACACAACCTTGCTTTAAATAACCCATGCAGCTGGTAAAAATAAGTCTGTGGTAATAACATAGTTGCCTTGTATTCTTTTCAGTTCAGAAATAGCTCATGCTGCCTGCATGATTAATAAGTTTGCTAGGATATTAGATATCACAAGGAAAAAATATCTGCTCTGATAACATTCATAATGGAAGTAGTTCCAGATCATTTCTTCCTGTGTAGTATAACAGAGTGAGGTAGATCTGCATTCTGAATATATGTGTAAGAGAATCTGTTAGAGTCCTGGCTCTGCAAAAAATATGTCCTTTCTCGGTAAATCTTCTTTCATTTCTGAAAAGCTTCCAAGTTTAGAACTCTCTTTTCTATGACACAGATGTATACCTCCACTTTTTGCACAGGAAGAAAAGCAGGTTCTTCTGCATCCAGCAGCACATATGACAAGGCAAAACGATGCAATGAGCGCTTTGCTTTACGGTTGATGTCCTGCTCTAAAAAGCAGGAATACAGCTATTCAGCCTATCACTGCACTATTGTAGCAGCATAGCAATACACTATCCTTCAGTTTACCTCAGCATAATTCCCAGCCATGGCAAACACCCACAGAAACTACAACTATGCTGGAAAATAGACAACTGACATGTTTTCCACATTCTGCTAGTGCATTACTGGTTGCTGTAGTATTCATGGTGGCAGCAGTTACAGTCCTGCTGAAAGAAGCAAGCAAACCTGTTTCTGCATCCTCCAAGGCATATCTAACTCAGCACCACGCTTTCCACTAGAGCTGAGGTTCACAGTGAGCTTTAAGCGTGGATCAGCCCTGAAGTGGTCAGGCAATTGGACTAGCTGATTGTTGTAAGTCTGTTCCAACTGATATATTCTATTCTATTCTACCTCAGACTCCGAGGGCTAAAATCCTTATTTCATTTTTCTGGAGATGAGGTGGCGAGCAATTCTAGAGAGCAGTTGTGTGGTGAGAGACAGCATACAAGCCTGTTTGAAGATTTGGCTCCTGTCCCCAATACAATTTTCTCATTAGCCCTGGTTTTTGTGGATGCTCCTCCTTCTTATCTTGGCATGAGCTGTGTTAGGGGATTCTCAGAGGGACTATATTAAACAATACTTTTACACTCGCTTTAGGGTCTTCTTTCATTCAAGAACAGTGTAGATGAGAGTCAAGCCAAGTATATTCTCTATTGTGTAGCTGATCTCTTCTGTGGTTTACCTCCCTTTTTTCTCCCTTTTCAGTAAAAATAGGAAATAAATGCTCTACTTTATTTCCACTTCTTAAGTTGCTGCTGTTATTTTTCTTTCTTTTTCTTTCCAAATACATTTATTCAGGCACTAACAGCCACTTTTCTCCTCCTGTTATCTTGTGTTTGCATCAGAGAGAAAATTCACAATTAGATGTTGTATGGCCATTCAGATGCCTTTGTAATTTTGCTACCTTGCAGCTATATTGCACTAATTTAAAATAAAAAGAAGAAACAAAACCATTAGCTTGAAAGGCTACAAAGATACATTTATCTTGCTTGTTATTTACAACTTTTTTAAAATAACAAATATTCAGCTATGAATACTTGAGTTTAGGTGCACATTAATCTCAATATGAATACATCTTCACATTTGACAGTCCAGGAGGAAAAAAAAATGTGAAAGTATTGAAGCTCTAAAATTCGGGGTTCATTTTAGCTGGAGTAAGTGCACCATGATTCATTTGTCTTGACAAGGTACTGGCAAAGAGGAAGAAGCAATTCAGAGCAGGAAGGTTTAAAAGTTTAATAGCAGGGTAATGTCATTCTGGTTTCAAAGCTTTTCTGCCTTACACAAATTTGTGTTACAGATAATCTTGCCTCTTTTCCACAAGACCACTCTTATCTCTCCCTGCCTCATTTTTTATGCACAGAATTGTCATGTATCTCTGCTTATGTTTTCTTGGCTGTAGTGTTTTTTCACTGACTGCTTTCTTCTAACATATTTTCCTTTTACTCCATGCCTAGATGCATGTTTTTAATTGGAATTCTGGCTTCCCTAGTTTTTCGCCAATCTCCATAAAATTAGCAAAGGTCTGGAAGCGCTGCAGATGGCAAAAGATGTTGTGTGTGCTTTGGTTCGTTGTGGTTTTCCACCCTTTTATAACCAGCAAGGAAGATACCAAAGCCAATTTTCATTGCACAGGCCTGACATACTTAAACAGAACCACAGGAAAGATGCAACTACTGCCCATTTCTGAGCTATGAACATGCTCTACTGTCTATAACTTTGAAAATGGTTTGCCTAATTTCAGTTAATATAATACTCAAGACTCAGCAGAGTCAAGTGCTCAAGAAAACTGAAAGGTCAGGGGGAGGAGAAGAAAGCAGGGGAGGGAAAGGAAGGGGAGGGGAGGGGAGTAGAGGGAGTAGTAAAACTTCAATCAGAAGTTTCGGGGTTTGGGTTTTGGCCTTTGGGTTTGTTTTTTTTTTTTTTGAAAGGAAAAATCAATCCCACTGTAGAGATATCAGTTTTTATCTTATTCATTGTAACCTGATTCTGCAAAGGAATATGTAAAAGTACTATCCACATGATTGGCAAAAGCAGATATCTAAAAATTTATGAAGCAAGAAAATGAAGATAGGCTCTGGGCAAAGAATGACAACAGAAAGAATTACTAAAGCATAACAGCATTCATGAAATGTGGTAAATCTGAAAAATATTCCAATTGTTTTAGTGTGACACCATGAGACAGTACTGATACTTCATTTATAGTACTTCAATTCCAGGCAGGACAAGAAAATGGGGGAAGGGAATGGAAATTTCAGCGTCACAAAAGTTAAGAAACTGAGCTTTACCAAGGGCAGTGGTACACATCCTGGAAGAATTTCCTGCTTTTGCAGACAGCATGTTCTTCAATATTTTTTTAACTGAAGTGAAAATTAAAAATCATCCCCTTTGTAATAACAACTGAAATGTCCTATCATTTTCACTAACCATTAAGAATTATGAGCAGTTCATTCAGCTAGGCTCTTCAGAGTTAATGCAGAAACTAGGGGCAGCAGGGGGGAATGAATACTGATTTTATGTGGATTCTAAAGAACCCCAGCCTCTAAAATAGTAAGCTTTTAGGATCTTTTTCTTAATTAATAAAACTTCTAAGACATTTTGGGCCTCTGATTGTCTTGGTGAAAAAAATGTCATTTTAATAGTGATAAATAACCTGTCAGTATTAAGTATTAGCCACAACTTAACTATATCGTATTTTGCGTGAGATCTTCAAGCTATTTTGGCAAAAGGAAAAAAATACGTGAAGTGTGTCTTGTTCCTGCTTGACACACATAATTGTGCCATCATCGCTGCAACTCTTTTTGTATCACATTCCACAATAAGAAGAAAATAGTGAGATTATATATGCACTTCTTTTAGCCTTATTGTGTTCTCAAACACAAAATACACCCTCAGAATAGGGAAAGCTATGGTTTTGCTTTGAAATCACTCTTATTCAGTTGAGTGTGAAGTGATTAAATGAGTGGCAGATGAAAGATGGGACACTAGAAAATATGCAAATAACCAAATAAGATATAACAACTTCACACAAAAAGTATTCAGAATTTAACTTCCAATTACAGGTGGCATTACCAAAGGATAGCAATTCTAACAGGAACATTTACACTGCTCCTGGGAGCATGGAGGGCTCAGGAGCGCATCTCAAATGCTTGTACAGCAACACATGGGGGGATTTTTTTGAGAAACAAATGGTATGAACTGAAAGAACTGGAGATCTTTAATATCATCGGTTATTAGTGAGACTTAGCAGAATGAGTTCCATGACTGGAAAGCTGAGACGGAGGGCTACAGGTTGCTTTGGAGGGATTGGCAGGCAGGCAAGGGTTGTGGTGTCACACTATACAGAAGGGAAATATTGGCTTGTACAGCCCTTACAGTTAGTGGTGGTATGGTTGCAAGCCTCTGGCTAAGGATTAGGGGGACAGAAGCGAGCTAAGAAGGCAAACTGCACCCTGGGATGCATAAAACCCGGTATAGCCAGCTGTATCCAGCTCTGGTGTGATCTTACCTTGAGCACTGTGCGCAATTCTGGCCCCCAGAAATGAATAAGAATGTGAATGCTCTTGAATGCATCCAGAGAAGGGCAAAAGAGTGGTGACAGGGATGGAAAGCATGTCCTTAGCCTTAGCAGCTAAGGACTCTGGGGAAAAGCAGGCTGAGGGGCAGTTTCACTGCTGTCTACAGCTTCCTGTAGAGCAAAAGTGCAGAGAGAGGTGCTGAGCTCCAGTCCCTGGGATCCAGTGAGAGGACATATGGGAATGGTTCAAAGCTGAACCAAGGGAAGTTTAGACTTGGCATTAGGAAGTATTTATATAATAGATGGGTGTTCAAACACTGGAATAAGCTTTCTAGAGAGGTGGCCAACGCCCTAAACCTGTCAGTGTTTAAGATACTGTCATGGGTTCAGCAGTAGCAGTCATTTTTTCTCCTTCTTAGTGGCTGGTGCAGCACTGTGTTTCTAAC
>WYDI02015399.1:0-53041 GCA_009867235.2 Psittacus erithacus
TTTGCTTCTTTATTTTATTTTATTTTATTTTATTTTATTTTATTTTATTTTATTTTATTTTATTTTAATTTATACTTTTAGGTTTTGTTGTTTCAATGGTCTGAACATCTTCACTTTTTAATAAAGTCTGCATAGCTGTTTGGACCTGGTAAAAAAAACCTTACTCCCCTGATTATTACAGGCCAGAGGTGTTAGAGTTGAAGCTCAAGCCTGCATGGGAAACAAAAAAAAAATTGTCAGGTTATAGACAGCTACTGACACATTCAGAAGTCCCCTTTGAGGCCTAAGGATTTGCACTTATAGCCACTATGTACATTTTATTAATAATGTTATGGTGAACAGACTTGGGAAATTCCAGCACCTATTAATATAGTTTTCACTATGGCCCTTCTTAAAGTTGCTTGAAAATGAAATAGAAAAAAATATATTATTTCCCTTCACCACTTGTCTTGGTGGTGGTGTCATGTATCCTTATACATACTCTTATGAAAAGCATAAAACACTAGTGGGAGTGTAAAAATGTGTGTTTTCAGCAAATACGGTGCTTGTTCCTCCCTCTTTGTGTGTTGGCTACTTCAAGAGAAATCTGGTATTTGTTACCATATTAGGATCAATTTTCAGATTTAACCTTGAAGTAGGAGTGCGCCTCCTCTTCACTGAGAAGACTTCACAGCAATGGACTATGCAGCAAAGAAAGCTCTCAGCTATCAGTTTGTCCTTGTAGGACAATAATCCTTACACATCATGTTATTTTTCATCTGTGTATTTCACTGAAGTAGGATGAGGTCCACTCAAGGACCGTTTGGTCAAACTTAAGTACACAGAGATCATGCAGAAAGCCTTTCCCTTTCAGGCATAAAAAGGCAGCTGTGGTTAAGGATTTCTGCAACTGAGCTAGTTAGAGGAAAGGAAGAAATGAATTCCTGCAACATGCCAACTGAGAGGGATTTATAGAAGCACTAATTTCTTGCCCTTGAAGCTTCTGAGTGTTTTAGCTAGGTGAGCTATGCATTTCTGAAAATCCTGGTAGTTTTATGTTAGAAATACATGTGGCTATACAAGAGAAACAAACCTCTGGAGTATAGGATGAAAAACCTGGCAAGAGTAGCAGAGCATTTAGGGGCACTTGCAAAGCAGAGCATGCTCAAGTCCAAAGGATAAAGAATGGGTGTGCTTTGCTGGGAGGCGCATACGCATAGAGAATCTAGGAAGAAGAAGACTTCATTACTCTTCCATAATATCCATAACTTCCAATAAATTAGCCGGATGTGTGCTGAGGAATGGCACATTCCTCTGATTTATTTCACTGGTCAAAAAACAATAAATCTTAGGTAAATGAATAAAAATAGATGAAGTTTTGAGAAGCTTGTGACAAGCTGCTGTTCATTTGCTTATCAAAGATAACTGAGTGAGATATGTACTTTTTCTAGGTAATACATATGATAGCCTTTGTAATTTAGCAGATCCCCCCTGAGGATTAGTGTCCACTGACTTTGTGGTTATTACCAAGGCTGTGTAGGGATAGGTCAAGAAAGAATAGCTTTAAACTGGAAAAGAAGAGGTTTAGATTAAGTCTAATCTAATCTAACAATATATAATCTAAGATCATATAAAATCATAACAAAATTTAATCTAAGGCTGCAGGGGGCTTGGAGCAACCTGGTCTAGTGGAAGGTGTCCCTGCCCATGTCAGGGATTCAAACTGAATAAGCTTTAAGGTCCCCTCCAGCCCAAACCAGACTGTGATTCTGTGATTATTATGTTACCTTTTTTTAATCAGGTGTAATCAACACAGGTAAATACCAACTAAACTAAAAACAGCTGCCCTTTTGCTAGACTACACAAAGAGCAATGTCTAGGATAGATGAAAGCCAGTGACACTAGCCACAACTAAATTTTGGTTTCGCAGTACTTGCAGTTTATAAACTCACCCTTCAGACACCATGATCAGGCCATGCAGCAAAACCACTGCACAGTGTCTGCTGACCACTGGTGAGGTGAGAACGTATTATTTATGACATCTGTAAAGTGCTGTTGGTAGCATGAAGATCAGTTTTGGGGACTTACCTTGAGAGGCAACAATATATAACCCCAGCGTGAGTGGGGATTAGGGCCACAGCTACTCCTGTGTGGGATGCAACCTTTTCCCTTCACCACAATCAGGAGAAGCGCTGGAAGCTGTCATCTAGGATTTCTTGTCTCCTGCTTTGTTCTTAATAGTCTTCGCCTTAAGGAGCTTATTTGTTGCCGTTAAAGCTTCTGTCCTTCTGTCCTCGAGATTCTAGTCTGATGATCTCAAAAATTGTCTACGATGGGGCCTTTTGAGTTAAATATTTGTTCTTACAAGCCAAGAATTTCTAAATTAGTTTCATGTGCATTTGATTCCCTGCTACTTTATTAGCAGTTTTACTTTCTGTTAGTAGCTTAGACAGACAGTGTTACTTTTATTAGCTTTGTGATTAGTTACTGTCCTTTGCAGTATAAGATGTCTTTATCACAATCTGATTTCTGTTCTGGCAGTGCCAGGCCAAATCAGACTCAAGTACTCCATCTGCTGATGTTTCCAGTACAAAAGAAACACTGACCTCACATGGCCTACGAATAAGTGCTTTCTTACAAGGACAGTGTACACAAGCTCTCTGCAGGGGTATTCTTACATGAAGCAGGAACATCCTTGAATTTTACAACAGCTTTCTGCAGCATTCTGCAGCCATGGTGGAGTACACGATAGAATTTTGAGTATCAATGGATGGCAAAAGACTAGCAATATGCAGATTCAAGCCAGACCTCACCAGTTTGACCTGAATATTGTCTGCACTGGGGAGTGAAAAGAAAACATTGCACTCCCTGGAACTCTTTCTCAGATTTCCTCTTGGAACAAAGGATTAGAAGGGTTTCATTTTCCCCTTCTCTATAAAAATGTCTTCTTTTCTAAAATATATCGGAGGAATGAAAAATCTTGTATCTTCCTGTAACTTTTATTATATCCTTAGCCAACCTTGGCTAAAATTAAAAATTTAATCTTAAGCCAGAAACTGCTTCAAATGGAAATTACAAGCCACATGTTTAAAAGCATATTCCATGTTCCTATCAGCCAGTCAACAAGAATTGCAGATTTTGCTTTTTCTCCTAACAATAAGTGATGAAGATGGGATACCAAGGAAGGTGAAAAGCTGAGTGGAGGTTTACAACAGTTATCAAGGGTGTTGCAGGACATAAGTATTGTTTGCTTTCTGCATTATTTTTCCTTAGAATTTGTTTAGAAGCCTCTGAAAATCTCTCATCTCTGCTTCATTTATTTGGCATGTCCGCTGATAGGGACTGAAATTATAAATGTCAGTAACTCTATGTAGCTGTGGCTGTTATATTTGTATCCAATTAAGAATCAAAAATACAACACTAGCATTCTTGCAATTTGCATGGAAATTAGAGCACTAAAACTCACCCAGTGAAGTTTATTCCTTAAATGGTTTTTCGTTATGAACTGATCTTGTGTACTATCCAGGCAATGCCTGTGAAACCCTATTGTATTCACTCTTCAGACGAAATAAACTTGGTTAATTTATTTTGGGTCCAGTACTAGTATTAGTCTTGCTGGAAAGGGTAAAGCAATTTCATACCTGTTATCAAATAATTGCATCATAATGATGAGCATTTTTCCACACTTCTCTGGCGTGAGTAAGTGGTTGTGATGACTGAGATGACCTTTGTAAGCTCCAGGCTCTTTCCCCTTCTTTCCTTTACAGTGTGTGTGGCAGAACAGCTCCCTCCAGCACCATCAGGGTGACCCAGAAATAGGAGTGATGGGAAAGGGCAATGATTTCACCTTCTGAGCTGGGACACCCCGCCATCCCCTCTGTCCTTCACCAAGGAGAGATTCAAGGCAGGGAACTGAATTTGCTTTAGGCCAAAATGGTCGGTTTTGATGTTAGAGGTTTTTCCCCCCATTTTGATAACACAGGTGTATTGTTGTGGATCACACAGGCTGTGTCTGGTGGGTGGCTGCACAGTGTTGTCTGTGCCATGATCATTCATTCCCTCATTAGCCCCATTGGAGGGGACTAATTGAGGGTGGTGGGGCCCTGGCACAAGGTGCCCAGAGAAGCTGTGGCTGCCCCATCCCTGGAAGTGCTCAAGGCCAGGTTGGACAGGGCTTGGAGCAACCTGGTCTAGTGGAAGGTTTCTCTACCCATGGCAGAGGGTTGGAACTGGGTGAGCTTAGGGTCCCTTTCAACCCAAACCAATCTAATTCTATGATCCTGGCACCGAAGTGTAGCCTGCTCAAATGAAACAGAAACCAGATGAGCAAAGTCTTGCTGAAACGAGGGTGCTGAGCAAACAGAGTGGAAGCCAGAGTTGCGAAAGTGAGGCTGTTGGGACCGAGGTGATGCTAGGGGGTCCCGCACCCGTTCATTTCTTTTTCAAAGGGCATCCCTTCTGCAAGGCTGCCTGGATGCAAGCGTAAGGAGTGCACGGACTTGTCCTTCGGGGAGCCAACGCTAGATGTCACGCTGAGGAGGGTTATCGCATGGGGCGCTCCGCTCCTGCTTCGGGCCGGCTCTCCGTGCCAGATGCGGCGGGCCGGTTGGAGCAGCCTGCGAGGTAGCAGTATTTTCTGTTCTATTTTATTTTAATGTCTTTCAGCTGCAGCTACGGGTTAACTCATGCTAGACCAGCAGCTATTGACAACTGCCACTACAGCAAACAAAACCAGAGCATTTCATACATTTTCCAAAGGAGAATATAATCTATTCCTGTCACAAATCTGAGCTCAGATCTGAGCTCTCCATTTCCGGATTTCATCTTAGATTCAGCGTGCCTCTGCTTTAAATAAGGCATGCTTAGAATCATTTCAGTTAGGTAGGCTGCCATTTGCAGGTGAAGATTACTTAAAATTGTGTTGTCAGACATTTGGGATTGCTGGTGGGACTTGCTATAGAAATGCAAATTCTTGCTGCAATTACAGACAACGGGGAAAATTCAAATGAACCCGAAGCTCTGAAGAGGTGCTTCAGATAAATCTCATATATTTCCTGTACACAGAGAGCTGACTGAATTTTAATTGTTCATCTTCCCTTTTCATGAATATCCTCAGTTCTCAGGCCACATTAGGTACTGAGCAGAGCAGTGACAGGTTTGGGTCCATACATCACTCTTGTTAACTTCTTTTGTTCTGGCTGTGAAGTTCAGTTGCTTTATTAGTTAATGTATGAGCCTTAAATTTTCCCCAAATCATGCAGAATTCTATAAATCATCTTTGCAACCCTTTTATTACTTGGTCTTTGTGGGCTCTTTAGGGCAGGAGGGAATCTGTGTGTCTCTCGTTGCTGTTAAAATCACTACGTTTGTCCAGTAGTGTTATGTGAGTTTCCTGAAGTTTGGCTGCTTTTATTACTGAGTAATCATTTGATGTGATTAATTGATGCCTGGAACTCAGACTCCAATATTTCAGTCATACACTTTTTTGCTCAAATCATCATCAGAGAGAAATAGATGCTATTTCAATTGCCTGTTTAATTTTTTTGAGAAGGGAATTTAAATGTGGTATGGAAGAATTTAATCCAAACAGCATAGATTTGCTAGTAAAAGTGTGCTAACTTGAAAGTGTAAAGAAAAATACCCTGTGGTGTAGGCTCAGCAAGTCCATTCCATTTGCAGGTTTCTAAAATCTTAGTGGCTTCCTCCAGGAAGCCAAGCATCCTCATTTACTTTTTTTCAGGCCCCTGCAGCAGCCCATGTACATCTTTTGCTGCCACCCTCCATATCCTAGGTCTGTGAATCAGCACATGAAAAATACAAGTTTAAAGTATTTGTAGAAACAGTGGAGTCACTCCAGCAAGGTGTGAAAAAGCCCCAACAAACAGGTATTCTTGACTGGACTTTGTTAGGCATCCCTACCAACATTATATGCTAGCACAGATACACGATCTGAGATGCAGTGGCACAGACATGCTTGTTGTGAATATAATGTTGTGAAGTTCAGGGGAGGTGTACAGGAAGACTATGATTTTCCTACACAGATTTGCAAACAAAGCTGCACAGAAGTAGGAAAGCGAATACTTGCTTCTGCACCTGCTGCTGCATACAGGTCTAGTGTTAACCCAATGGTTTCACAAAAAAGTGTATACACAAAGAGTGACAATTGCTCAAGGCTGGGAAAATGGCTGCAGGGGGACATTAACAAGCTCTGTATCACTGTGAGAAGGAACAGCCAACAGCCAATACTGGAGAAAGATGAATAAAGCAAACACATTTTTCTTCATCTGTACAATTACCACTGAAGAGAAAGGATTCTCTTTCCTTGCTACTATGATGAAAAAGCTGCAAGTTTTTCTGGGAATGAAGTATTGAACAGGAGTACATTGTACCTAGTGGAGCTTGACTGTCCTATGGTAGCAGAAAGTCAGTTCCCACCAGGGTTGGTTTCACACTCATCTCTCAAACCTGACTGCTGCACGTGGTAATCAGCTTGCAAGATGTCCCTTCTTCGTTGAAAACCAGTTTCAATGCACCAAAGTCAGCACCCGTCAGCACCCAAGAGCTGGACTTTGATGTTACATCTGGCATTGAGACCTGTAAATGGATTTTTTTTAATTATTTTTTCTCAGTTTTGGTCTTGGAAGACTTTGATGGTACACACTTTTGTGTATATCATTAAACAAAAATGTTTATTACAAGTCATATCCTACAGCTGATACCCTCCAGAGATTTGCTGAGATAATCAGTTTCTTTATTCTCTTCACAGGACATGTATTCTTCACAAAGATATCGGAGAGTCAATGTTGTACATACGATACATACCTAACATAAAATTAGACACTGCATGGTGTGAAATAAAGCTGTTTGCAGGAAAGGGCAGTTAAGAGTCCAGGATGGATCAATGAGAACAGAAGCACATTTCCATTTGATTTATAACTAAGTGATCTATTTTGGAACCTCTAATGGTTTAAAGCTATATTTCAGTGACTGCCGTCTTCCATGATCAGTCAAGATTTGGGGTGTTTCGAGTAACATGCAAATTATCTTACTTTTAGTTAATCCACTGAGATATTTAATGTCATAAAGCAGTGAATCAAAGCCTGTACAAGCAGTGTTCAAAGGTTGTTTTAACCTGAGTGAACTCAGGGTTAGCTGTCTACATTGCCACTAATGACTTTTTGCAAAATTTAGCATTTATCCCTCACCTAGATACTGGTTTTAGTCCTCAGTCGAGAAGAGATGGTGCCCAGAAGCAGTTCTCAACAGTAGTCATCCTGGGGATGAGGGGGTGAGCATGTTCACTCGTTCCATGAGACTTTCCACAAAACCATTGGCAATGAAACCACAATGCGGTGGCTCTTGGCTCATGTACAGAAGGCAAATTCCAACCAGATGGGGGTTATTTTCTCTTGTATTCCCATCAAGAGCCCAGTCTCAAAACAAGTACCATCATGGTGTGACAGACCATTGCTGAGTTAAGAGAAAAACAGTCTTTCCTAAGTTGCTGACAGTTGGCCAGTACTCTGACTTGTTTTGCATGTTTTATGTTTGTGCTCAGTTGGCTGCATTCATATGGGATCACTTGAGGACCAGGTTGTAACTCTATCACGCAGCAAATGTAACTGTCAGTGTGAATAGTGGCTTCGTTGTGCTTTATTTTTTCCATCTTATACTGAAATAAAAGGCATCTAGTCTTTTTTTTATTATTATTTATTTTAGTTTATTTTTTCCTTTTTTTTTTCTTTAGGTCCAGAGTTTCAGAAAAATCCTAAAAGTTTTTGTTGGTTTGGTTGAATGTGTGGTCACATGATTAAAATCCCACTTGAGCTCAGATGTAACCCACTCTTCACTGGTAATAAAAAATTGCCCAATACTAGGAACAAAACAATTATTTTCTCTTCCCAGTCTTCCAGAGTTACAATTTTTTTCCCAAATTTTGACTCATAATTTTTCTAAGGCATTTTGTTATTTGGGAAGCATATTTTATTTGTGGGGGCTCTTTTATGTGCACATTTCTTTATGTCTTCTTTTTGGCTTTGCTCCAGACTTTTCTTAAAACCTTGGTAGTGATATTTTTGTTAGTATAGCAATAAACTGGCCAAGTTGGAAACAAACCCTAATTTTGGAAATAGTGCAGTATTTTACCCAAATAAAGTGGCATACAGGCATCATAGAGCCAAAGTTATCCCCAGCGGAATCTGCATAATTTCTTGTGTCAGTGATATGAACCTCTCCAACTTTTGTATGGGTTCTTATTTCTTCTTAAATTGTTTTTAATGCTTATTTTAGGCCCATTATCCATCACTATCCTTTAACACCTTTTAAGGTCCATGGAAGTTTTCCAAGAGTGCAATATGGAGGTCCTTTTTGGGAGCCAGTGTAGTTCAGTACTGACTGACACAAGACAGCCAGGTCTTGCTGTGTATGGTCAAGGCCAGCGTGGAAAGTGGGATCAGAGGAAGGGCTGCTGAATAAGTATTCTTCCCTTAATACAGCAGGCAGCCATAAGAGTTGGGTTTTTGTAGTTTTAACTTGAAAGAGCAATAAAGTCATGAGTCTGTCCTGCATTTCCAGAGTGCAGCATCTCTCCACTCAAAACTTGTCAAATAGTGTCAAAATGTGGGAAATGTATGGTTATTTGCACCTCTTAGCAAGAGGAATGTCTTTAATTGAATCCAGGTCAGCTTTTCATCTACTTTTTATTGACTGAATAATGCAAAGGGTTGGAATAGTGCTAAGTATCAAACTCAGCACCTGGACGTGCCAAATGTACCAGTCTCCCAGGGACAAAGGTTACATTTGCTAGCTAAAATCTCCTCCAGAGTGAAATGTTTGGAAGCCAATTTTATTAGATCCTTCTCTTTTTTTTTTTTTTTTATTTCTTAAATTTGATCTATACAAGCTCAGTTTCTTCTTCAGTCATGCAGTTAGTGGGTGAAACAGGCAAATTTCAGTAAGATTCCAATAGTAAAGAAGTGCATTTACTTTATACTTGTTCAAAAGGGGATACTTAATAAAATATACTGATTATTGTATGAGTACCTGCAAAGAAAACCTAAGGAATGAGGAGTGTTAAATATTTCTTATGAAAAAGTAGGGGCAAAGGGCGGTAGTGATAAGATCCTGGCTGTACTCTGGGGTACTTCTCCCTCTTAACAGAGTCCCGAGTCTCCACAGACCTGCCATTTGGTCTCTGTGTTGAAAATAGAAGCTTTCACCATCGATTAGGAGAGACCTGCACAGATTCTCAATGCTTTCATTAGCAAGACCTTCTGGTACCTGCCCTGGAAAACTCTGGCTCTAATAGAACGAGAAAAGACTGACCCCTTCAACATCAACTTGAACTCCCTGGGGACATCTTAATGAGGGCATATTTCTTCTTACTCTTCACTGATTGCTTCACAGGGCAGCTGCTCACTTGTGCACTGAGTCTTGGAGGCAGTGGTCTCAAAGGCTTTTGCTTCTGTAGCCTGGGGCCTAGAGATAGACTCTGCCACCATCACCTAAAGTTACCAGTGACATATCCTTTGAGCAGCCCCATTTAAACCAGCAAGCCTCCCCTTGCCTAAGGAGTTGTAGCAGAGGTATGTGCTCCCATGGTCCTTTATCATGGTATCATAGAATCCCAGTCTGGTTTTGGTTAGAAGGGACCTCAAAGCTCATCCTGTTCCAAACCCCTGCTATGGGCTATGGGCAGGGACACCTTCCACTAGAACAGGTTGCTGCATCCAACCTGGCCTTGAACACTGACAGGGATGGGGCAGACACAGCTTCTCTGGGCAGCCTGTGCCAGGGCCTCATCACCCTCACAGGGAAGAACTTCTGCCTAAGAGCTCATCTCAGTCTACCCTCTGTCAGGTTAAAGCCATTCCCCCTTGTCCTGTCCCTACAGGCCCTTGTCAAAAGCCCCTCTAAAGGTTTCTTGCAGCCTCCCCTTCAGGCACTGGAGCTGCTCTAAGGTCTCCCCTTAAGGAGCCTTCTCTTCTTGAGGCTGAACAAGCCCAGCTCTCTCAGCCTCTCTCCAGAGCAGAGCTGCTCCTGCCCTCTGATTTATCACTTGCTTTCCCCAGACCCTGCTTAGCAGGGGAGATTTCAGCATTGTGACGAGACAACAGCAGAAGTCCTACAGACCACAGCTATTTCAAGTCGCATTTAACAGTAAAGGCAGTACAATTTGAAATGCACTGGCAGCTCAAAGGGATGAATGAGAAGAGCCGCAGACAAAAGGTAATCTACATTGCAAGGCTGTGATATGGCATTGCAGTGGAGATGTAGCTGTGGTAGTGTGTGGCGGTGGCTTGGCAGCAAAGGAGATCTGCATGCATTGTACAGAGTGGTAAACTGTGAGACAAGAATTTGGAAATGACACTTTCACAACTTCTGTGACCACATCTGTGAACTCCAGCTGAGATGCAGACAAAACTTGATGATTCCTTGGCATGAGACAGAAAACAGCAGGGCTGTCTCTTCAAAAGATGTCTGACCGTTTATCTTAGGATGTCCAGTCAATGAGGCTAAGTCAACACTGAAGATGAAGGGGTTAGTGATTTCTTTTCTCTCATCTGTGGGCCTAAAGTCCCGTCCCATCTGATTTATGAGTTCCTGCTGGTTTCCAAATGGCCCCTGATCTGCCCTCTGAAATCTGAGACCTGGAGAACCCTTGTGAAGGTTCTCCTTTACACTCAAGGAGAAAAAAATAAATTTACAAGTTTTCTGATTACAAAACATCCATTCTGATGTATTTTTTGTGCCTATCACCCTTCTATCCTATTACTAGATATATGTTAGCAGAGGAGAGAGGCTACATATCAGCCATGTCCTCTAGTAGGCATCATTTGGAATAACCTATTGTGTTGCAGTTCAGTCAGATAACTGTGTTTATACTTAATTTGCTGTGAGCACTGTGTGACTGCTACAACTGTAGTGTCTCTGTGCCTGATAACAGCCCAGATGAGGAAGAGGGAAATTATTTGTATTTTACATGAGACACACGCAGAAGATGCAGAAATTAGTTGTATGAGATGACAAAGGGTTTTTGTAATGAACAAAATACTTGTATCCATCCTATGCAAAAATGAAACACCCTAGCCACCTACATTAACCTCTTTTCTATACGTTAGCAGAGATCTTATTGCAGAAGGGAAGACCGCTTACTGATAAAGCAGCAGGCAGTCACAAAAAAATCAATCCAATACGAACTGCTCACTGGATGGCTTCCAATGCAACTTATTGCTTAGCATCTTCCTGACAGGTTTCTTGAGAATGTTCAGAGCTTGAGAGAAATTGATGGTTTGAAATTTTGCAGGAGGAAGTATCAGTTGTGTATGTTCTGTTTTTAGGGGGGTTGGTGGGGTTCTCATGGATTGGTCCTTATTATTTCTTCTATTATCTTCATGCTGATTGAAGTGCATTGCTGTGACTTAACATGGAAATCTTTGGGTGCTGTGATGTAGCCGAGTAATGGCACCTGATGTTTTTGGCAGGAAGGAAATGGGTGCAGTAGAATAAATGTTGCATTTGAGACATGCCTCCACTTCGCAATGAGATTCTTTTCATGAGCTTTGAAATCAGTGTTTGAGGTCCCAGGATTAGACAGGACAAGGAAAATATCCTGTCAGAAAAAGCTATGTGATGCTGGGGAACTTTGTGAAAAGTTGTTCTAGATCTCTGTATCTTTCTCTTGGGTAAGGTGTGCTGACTGGCTAGGGCAAGTCCTAGAGTCAGTTACTGGATGGAGCAGCCCTGAGGAGAAGGACTTGGGGGTGTTAGGCGATGAGAAGTTCCTCATTACCCAGCTTCAGTGTGCGCTTGAGCCCAGAATCCACCCCGTATGCTGAGCTGCATCCCCACAGCATGAGCAGCAGGTCGAGGGAGGGGATTCTCTCTCTCTGCTGCAGCTGGGGAGACCCCCCCTGCAGTCCTGTGTCCATCTCTGGGGCAACAACACAAGAGAGACATGGAGCTATTGTAGCGAGTCCAGAGGAGGCCACAGAGATGCTGCAAGGGCTGGAGCAGCTCTGCTCTGGAGCCAGGCTGGGAGAGCTGGGCTGGTTCAGCCTCAAGAAGAGAAGGCTTCTTAAGGGGAGACCTTAGAGCAGCTCCCAGTGCCTGAAGGGGCAACAAGAAACCTTTAGAGGGGCTTTTGACAAGAGCCTGTAGGGACAGAACAAGCGGGAATGGCTTTAACCTGACAGAGGGTAGACTGAGATGAGCTCTTAGGCAGAAGTTCTTCTCTGTGAGGGTGATGAGGCCCTGGCACAGGTTGCCCAGAGAAGCTGTGGCCGCTCCATCCCTGGCATTGTTCAAGGCCAGGTTGGATGGGACTTGCAGCAACGTGGTCCAGTGGAAGCTGTTCCTGCCTGTGTCAGGGATTGGAAGTGGATGAGCTTTAAGGTCCCTTCCAACGCAAACCAGTCTGGGATTCTGTGAAATCTATGGCCATAAAGCACCGAAGGATCATGAGACTGTGTGGCTTTTAGAAAGTCTTTGACCACATGCCATTAAATCTTGAGGATATTTGTAATTAAGGCAGCAACCTTACTGGAGACACGGGCTCTGTAATAAATTGTGGCTCCTAAAGACTTCAAAGGACTTATCCAAAAAACAGCTTGTTGTTGACTATCAAGACAAACTTAGATCTGACGGGGACTTGATAGTGGTGTCCCTTGTATGCTATGTTGCACATCAGTAGAACTGGCCAGACTAGTTGGACACATTCATTTTGTTGCTTGTTTGTATAAAAAAAAGAGCGGGTGGAACCAGAAAGCCTGATTGAAATCAGATTTGTTTAAAACAAATACCACATTCTGCTTTGAATGTCTTGAATTTAGTTTTCTTAAGCAAATTTATACAGTGTTTTTCAGGGCCTTGTCAGCAGCGCAGCTAACACAGCATGAAGCAATAACATTTAAAAAATAGATTTCACCCTGCCTACGACAGTGGTTAATTATCTTCTAAACTCTCAATGCTGTACTGATCAAGAGAACAATGATTTCTTTACCTTATTTTGTTGTGCAGTGCACTTCATACAAGATAAGCTGTCTGCAGGCACTCGTTTTGACAGTATGAGTAATAGGAATTTTGTTGAATTTTCAAGGCTTCAAGTTTTCTTTCACAAATGGATAGTCTTCACTATCTTTCTTTGATGGGTGTCCAGTTCCTGAACACTGCTGCATTTTTGAAGGTGTCATACCTTAGCAGCTGGCACTTCAGAATTAAAAGCGTTGTGTTTTTTAACCAAAAGATGTGAAAAGTGCTGCATTCCTTTGCTTTCCCCCTCATTTTCTTTGTTATCATCAGTCTCTGAAATGACTTGCCATTGTCTTTTTTCATTAAATAGTCTACTAAGCAAAACATTATGCAGCCAAACATAAGTGCCAATGAAAACTAAGTCACATAGACAATAAAATTAATCATTTGGGTTCAGCTGAGACCTTGGTCTTTAGTGCTTGTAGTTCACATGCATGACTGTGCAGCATAATGACATGTTTTGCTGTGGATTGCATTCAAGGGCTTTTACTGTCTGTGTCAAAGCAATAATATTTAGAGGACTTGCGCTGTTCTGTAAAGTAAATCCAGACTAACTCAGATTTTGATGCTATTTTTCTTAATCCAAGCCTACTGCATGTACTTGGTGCCTTCACAAGTCTACACTGAAAATAAAGTAGGTGAAAATGCAAGGATCTACTGCAGCCTGTGAAGCTTTGGGGAAACAGAAAGGGGATGATTCAGCCAGAAGCACAGGTATTAGACCTGGAGTTTGTAAGGGCAACTGAGCTGGATGGTCCAGGCGTTCAGGAGAGGAAATATGAAGCAGGAGGTCCATCCCCAAACTATTGCAGAGACTCACATATGGACCAAGACCAGAAACCTCCACATGCGTCAGTCTTCCAGAGATAGAGGTTACTTTTGCTAGTTAAAATCTCCTCCAGAGTGAAATATGTTTATCTAAACCTTGTTTACTGTGAAATGTTTGGAAGCCAATTTTATTAGATCCTTCTTTTTTTTTTTTTTATTTTTTTTTATTTGATCAATGCAAGCTCAGTTTCTTCTTCAGTCATGCAGTTAGTGAGTGAAACAGGCAAATTTCAGTAGGATTCAAATAGTAAGTGCATTTACTTTATATTTGTTCAAAAGGGGGCACTTAATAAAATGCACTGATTATTGTATGTGCACCTGTAAAACAAAACCTAAGAAATGATGAGTGTTAAGTATTTCTTAAGTGGAGGCAAGGGGCGGTAGTGATAAGATCCTGGCTGTGCTCTGCTGTGCTTCTATCTGCTTCTGAAGGAAGCAAAATTCATGGGCTGCATGCATCTGGGCAAGAAAACTCTGCTTTACTGTGCTGAATTTGTCTTTAAGGATACTGTCTTTACACAAGCTGCTAACAAGTTGTCCTGGATTGTTTAGCTTAGGTTTTGTTTTGGTTTTCTGCACTCTGCCAGGGATTAGGAGCAGCCAGCCAGGCAGATGCATGTCGAAAGCAATGCCAAAGCCTGGCTGTCCTGTACAGCAAGATGTTGTGCAAAATGTCTGGTGAGCCCTGGGTGGTGGATCCTTAGAGCCAAAGGCATAGCACTTTGTGAAGGCATGG
Organism: Psittacus erithacus; assembly: GCA_009867235.2. NCBI lineage: Eukaryota > Metazoa > Chordata > Aves > Psittaciformes > Psittacidae > Psittacus > Psittacus erithacus. Next base: position 14,573 of record WYDI02015399.1, read on the forward strand.
CTCAGTTCTAAAAGTCAGTGGGATCTGCTTTATTAGTAAGATGCTTCATCACAGCTGATGAACCCTGCCTTTCTTCAGGACCAACCCTCCTAGGCATGAGGTTGTGCTGCTTCGCAAAGGTATTTCTTCACACAGATATGTTCATTGTGCAGGAAAATATGCCCATGAATATTCCCAGAAAAATATTTATCTCTGTGGTTGTTCCTAATTCCAGGTAAAACTGATTCAATCAGGTTTAAGCACAAGTCCATGACAAATGGCCATTGTAAAAACAGCTGCTTCAGCCATGTACATCAGCCATGCTAGCCATGCTGTGAAATGTACTTGGCTATCCCTTTTCCTCCTCCCTCTTTTCTTTGGCACAGACATGGAGATTGCTCAACCTCCATGCAGTCTGGAGCACAAACCTCTACTCGAGTGCTCGCTGGAACAGGAACGAGAGAAATCATTTGCAGCCAGGATAAAAAATTGCACTTTCTTCTGAGTCATTTCAAGACCATGCAAGGATCAGGATAGCAAATTTGGAGATGCCATCAAACAAAAATTTGTAGCAAACAAATACTTTTTAATGAACCAGAGAAATTACCATTCTCCCCTTGATGATAGATTCCCAAAATGGGAAGGAAAGGAGTGAGAAATCTAGAGTTCAAAAGTTCAATTATTGCTGAAAACAGGAATTGTTTACTTGTTTTACTAAAACATTCTGGCATGTGAACCTTCACCCCCATCCCAATCTAGTCTCTTTTTTTTTCATTTCAGATTATCCTAGCTCAATTTTCTCTATACAGCAGCACACTTGCTGCAGGTAGAAAAGCCATTGCAAAGAAACATCTATTCCCAAATTACTAGGCATGGCAACTAGGATTCAACTTGGGTGAAACAGGCTTTATTTTGGCATTTATATAAGAGTAATGGAGATGTATTTTCTGTTCCAATCAGGCCAGTTTTCCCTGTGTCTCTATTGCAGACCTTACTTGTTATTGAGGCCCTTTCTTGTGGCCTAATCCTGATGAATTTCCACTGTTATTTTCTCTTGGTCCTTGTTGATGCTTGACTTGGTTGGAAAGCTCCAGTGCTGGTCAGAAAGATGTCCGCTGAGAAATGTTGGCTGCCTCTATAAACCATTAGAGCTATGGGGCTTTTTGTAAAATTCAGTAGGGACAATATCCAGTATCTTTCAAGCAGAATTTAGATTACTAGAAACCATAAAATTCATCTAGTGACTTCCAGTTCTAACCCAATTATTTTTTAAGTGATATTTGTTAAGAAGTCATCTGATCTTGATTTAAAGCCTAGGAACTGATGGAGAATTTCCACAAATGACAAATCCATCAGAGTGGATGGTCTCAATCTGATTAAAACAATACTTTAGAATTTGTTTGCCATAATATTTATTCATTTGGGGAGGAAGAGGAGAATGAAAAGAATATTTTTTAAAATCTTGCCTTAAAACTATGGTTTTCTACTGTCAAGTTTTCATTATAATTACTTTTTACTTTAGTAGTTGGCCACTAATTCAATATAAACGCAATATAATGGGAGTTTCAAATATGTTCAAAGAGGGGTTCTTAAATACCAATCTAAACTCATTATAAGCATGAAATGACATAGAGTTATAGCTATGTGAATTCAAAAACAAATTAAGCCAATAAATGAAGCATGGGAATTAAATAGCACATCCTGACACAGTTTTCATTCATTCTTTTATTCACTAGTGCATAAGTCTATCACTTTCCCTCTAAATGCAGAGTGTACAATAGGTCTGGTAGCGCACAGAGATCAGAGCAAAGACTAGGACTCTGCTGTCCTTCAGGAAGGTCACAGAATTACATCATGGCTCTGTCTAATGGATGGTCAGAGTCTGACAAGACATTGTGTCTCAGTGACAGATTCTGAACATCAGTAACACAAAAGCTATACAGAGCAATGCAATGATCTGGCTAAAAACAGCAACAGCAAACACAGGACTTCAAAGCTGCTCTGAGAAGTGGCAGAAGTAATTTTTTGTGTCATGCCATCTGGTAATCACAATTATCAGGCTTTTGTTCCCAGATTCACCTTCCATAAGTAACAGAAAAGCAACAAACCAAATTTTGAGCCCCCTTTGGACATGTCATAGTGCTGAGCTCCATAGTGACCTTGCTTTGAAGGACTTGTGTTTATCTAGTGGAAATTCTGGGACCTGAGTCATTTTGCTGCCCATCTGCTTGGGTATTAGTATAAGCCCCAGCTGAAATCTGTCCAAGGAAGTAAAAGGAAAAGCAGGTTAGGAGTTAAGTACAGAGACAGGAATGTCAGGATCCTGAACTCCCCAGACCTCTAGGAAAAAGTGTGCAGAGCAGGCCTCTGGTTTCTCCTCCCCTTCCAGACATGATACCTGCTTGGCTCTGTGGCCTCTAGCAATGACCTTCCCTTCCTTGTCCTTTTCTGGGAAATCAGAGAGAAACAGGTAAGAAGGAATCACTGCTTGCTACAGCATGTTACAGAACCAGCCTATTTTCTTTTTCCAGTGTGGAAACACCATTAAAAGACATTTTCCTTGTAATTGATTATGGCAGTGTTTTACTCATGTCTAGATCTGGCTTCCTGAGCAGAAACCATGCTTTTACAGACAGATGTACATTTAAACTCAGAAAAAAATTAGAGGGATCAGAGAAAATATTTTCTCCTTTAACTTCTAAAAAAAGATAATTGTATTTTCTGGGGAATTTTTGTTTTGGTTTGGTTTTTGGTTTGGGTTTTTTTTTAATTATTTTGACTAAGACTGCAGTGGATGACAGCCAGAAGTAGGTAAAATACAGTCAAAGACTGCCCTTATCCACATGTTTAAAATGGACTACCAAAAATATATAATTTTTTCCAACATTTTTGCTGGGTGGAGGACGGAAGGTGATTCCCCCTTTCACACCCTTACATAAATATTCACACAGAACAGCTTTAGCCTAACCTGAAAGGAAAATTCTGAGAGTTCTTCAGAAAACCACTGGAAGGAAATAAAAACTTAAAACAATTTCCATTAACTCGCTGGCTCGGAACACGATGTCGTGGGCTTGGCATACATCATGGGGTTTGAGTCAAACAAATGGCCCTACAGAAAATGCTGAAGTTTTAGACTTCATCTTCACAAACTGTCTCTGTTACTAGTGAACCGCTGGAAAAGGAGAGGAGGAAACACTTTACTGCCTTGGGAGAGCACATTAAAAAAGCTTGCTGTCCTTTTCTACCTCCTCACTGAAAAGCATAAGAATAGTGACAGGATACCCTATCTAATCGAAAAAATAAAAATGCACACCATCACAGACAGACACAAAGGGATCATAGGACAAGCAGTTTTTTTCTTTTTTAAATAAAGAGGGCTTTTGTAAGAGGAATAAAGGTTTCAATATTCTTGGTTTGTTGCAGCTGAACCAGCTCTGTCTGTGCCCTCTCCTCCTAACTCAGCAAGAGGGAAAAAACACAAGAAGGTCTAAATTTGGTACTAGAGAAACAGTACTGAGCTGAGTACTGAACTTAGACCTGTCCCTAGTTTTTCCCTTGCAGGATTAAGATAAAACTCATAATTATCGAGTGGCCCATTTCTAAGTGCTACAGTTAAAGGTTACAATGCCTTGTTAAGACAGACCTGAGACTGGAAAACTATCTCAGCTGGTCATCCTGCCTTGGATTTACCTTATGCTTCACATGTGTGGACCAGTTACATTCCCCCTCTTTGGACTGTGATGTAATAGCACGGGCCAGCATCACTGGCCCAGTTTTGTCCATGTGCACTGGCTACAGCTCTCATGCTGCAATTAACCCATGAGACTTCCCTTCATCCTTCTGCTGTGGCCCCCGTTCACCCTATCACAAACACAGAAAGCCAAGGAAAGACCATCCTTTGCAAGGATGTTGAGGTGGCCTGTGCCACCCTTCCAGTTTCACTTAAAAACGATGGCAGCAGATAGCTCTGCTGTCTATTTAAAATTATTTTGACCCACTTTAAACTGAGAACACAAGGCTGAAACACCTAGAAGTGAACAGAGACATGATTTTAAACCAGTAAGTTTTGTGTTTGTTGCATAAGGAAGTTGTATTTCTCTGTATTCCCATAATATGTGTACTACATGTCGGGATATGAGAGGTGTTCTCACACTGACATACCAGGGGCCTCCTTTCCTGGTTAAACAAGTGAGAAAGTGATGAGTAAAGGAGAAAAGGCAGGTCTTTTCATCCTGTCATCATCGTTAAAGCTGAAGCTGCTATTTTGATGGTGTTCCAAAGCATGGATTCACAGAATCGTAGAATGTTTTAGGTTGGAAGGGATGTTAAAGCTCATCCAGTTCCAATCCCTGACGCAGGCAGGAACAGCTTCCACTAGACCAGGTTGCTGCAAGCCCCATCCAACCTGGCCTTGAACAATGCCAGGGATGGAGCGGCCACAGCTTCTCTGGGCAACCTGTGCCAGGGCCTCATCACCCTCACAGGGAAGAACTTCTTACCTCAATATCCCCCCTGTCAGGTTAAAGGCATTATCTGTTGTCCTGTCCTTGTCAAAAGTCCCTCTCCAGCTTTCTTGTAGGCAAGTCACAAGAGATTTTGGCTAAATAACTTTGATCACCTAGGCAATCTGCAAATTGGATTTAAATATTTATTTTGTACTTTTAATACCATGCCAAGAATCACAATGCCACAAATTATAATTCCTTATATAACTAAAGAAGAATTGTAGGAAAAGGTGCAGCAAAACACAGAGTTTTATGATGTGAGAAGTTTTCCAGAACGCTTTTCTTGATTGTGCTGGGTTTCGACAAGTGTGGAGAGACTGACAGCATTAGTCTGTCTCCATATTCCCTGCTTGTGTTAGTCTGTAGGCAAGTACTACTTCACAGTTATCTTGTTCACTCCTGCTATTAGGAAATCATAGTTCATCTTATCTGCTACCAGTCAGGTAGAAAATTGTTTTGTGTAATTAGACAATTAGCTGCTGGTAGTGAGCTTTAAATCATCTTTCCTTACAGGTGCTCTCTGTAAGCCACTTAAATGTTTGGATGTTCATAATGTTGCCTCAAAAGGAGGCAACACCTTTTGTTTTATTTAAAGGTTTCTGTTCAGCTGTTCCACCAAGTCTGTGAAGCTGCACTGCAGTTATCCCGAGAAATGAAACCCTCATCATGGTTCCTGGAAAAAGACTGAAATGTGATGTTATACTGGAAGAATTGTAAGAAGGTTAAGTTTGGTTCAATGTAGTTCATTTATATTACTTTTAGGGGGCTTATACCTTAATACTCCATTTTCTTGCTCAAAAAAACAATGATTCATTCAGGACCTGAAGGAGAAGAGGAGTGATTGAGGAAAAAAGCATTACTTTGGGTCTATTGCTGAACAACGTGATCCATTCAGCCCTTAACATCAAGCAGCAGCCTTCCTTGTCCCACATGGCTTTGACGGAGGTGCAAATCCCATTTTGAACACAAGCCAGGGGTGTGAACAGTGCATGTTGTCTACTCTCACCCTTATCTGGAAGAGGTCAAGGGCATTGACTGTACACCCTTGTTGGCAACACAAGCAAGCATTTGCAGAGAAGGGGATGGAGGCACCTTAGCTACCTGCCTTTGCAGTTAGCTGATGCTTCTTTCCCAGGAGAGCTATGTCTAGCTGTAAAAAGCAGTGTCCATCATATTCATACTTTCTCCAGACTGGGTGGCCACTTACTCCTATGCATCAGGGCTAAAAGTCTAAGTAAGTAATTTGCAAAGGAATGCAATTTGGTGGAGCAGATACCTCAGAATCTTTGTCTGTGTGTTACTCAATTGCTGAGCTTGGTTTTTATCCCCTCAGTAAGTTAGGTGAGCTGCAGAGAAAGAAACAATGAAGTATACATAAGGCTTTGCATTTTTAATGCTTAGAAATATGCATTTACCAAATGGGCAGTGAATCTTCAAACAGCAGAACAAATACTATAGTTTTATGACAAATCAATGAAACAAATTTTTTACTGAAGAGTTCTGACAAATAAAACATTACTTTGCATTTGGGAAATGTGGTGGATTTATTAATGTGGATTTATAATCCCGGTATTTTTAATTTCTCCTTATGATGGAAATAGTGCTGTTCAGATATTTGATGTCAGAATTCTCATTCATAAATCAAAGTCACATTTCCTGGATATAATTTTCAGTCTGCTAAATACAGTTTAGGCAAAGACTTTTATAGAAGTGTTTATGGTTCAGGATATGGCTTAGATGGACTTCTGCTTCAAAGCTGGGCTGAAATTATTGCCTAATTTGTAAAAGAAATGAAGTTTTAAAAACCGTTCAAGAGTAAATATGAATTAGCTAATTGTTCATGGCCTTGTCTTCCCCCTGACATGCATAAATTTTGTCCCCAGCGCAGTCACAAGGGAGACAGTTATCCTATGCATGTAAATCACTATCCTGTGGAGGGCAGGTTCTCATAATTACTTCTGAAATATACCTCTGAGCAGTGGCCTTTTCAGCTCATGTGGACATGTGAGGCTGAGGTGTGTGGCTGCAGACATAAGAAAGGGGCTGCCCCACCAGTGCATGCAAATAATGTAATTCCTTTACATCTCTTGCATGGAGCAGGTGAAGTTTGACAAGTCTAGCTACATGACCCTGCGATCTCCATTGTATTTTTGGTTTCTCTCTTGGTCTCTGCCGTGTATTTTCTAATTTGAAAGTTTTATATGGGTTGTATGAATAGTGTTTCAATTTTGCTTGTCTTTTTGATTAGGGATGGATGTCCAGAGCTGGTGGTTTTGATAGCACCGTTTAGAATACCCCTAAACCATACCAGACTTGGTTCAGCTAACTGGCAGGCCAGGTTGTTACCTGCCACAATTTTACTATTTGGTCCACTTAGAAAATAGTAAAGATGGACAGGCAAGCCAGATCTTTGTCATGTAGTGTGAAGGGTTGGGAATGGAGAGCGGGGATAATTAAAAATTGCCAATGCCTCTGTCTAGGCAGACTTTCAACATCTTTAATGTGATTGGATATTTCCTCAAAGCCATATTTTGGTATTGAAGTTCTTCCCAAGACCTGGTCTTCATCCATCTATAACTGGGGAAAAATATTCAGAAAAGTATGGATAAGGCTTTATAAGCGTCTTTAAGACTTACCTTGAAATCTGCATCCTCGTTGCAACTGCCCTTGCTTTAGTTGTATTTTAAACAAAGCCAGTGACTCATCTGTCTGGATTCCAAAACAAACACAGGTTTATATTGGATATTTTTGATGAAGTTATCTAAAATCTCTTCAGCATTTGATAGCTGACCTGTTTCTTGCTCTGTTGGTGCAGTTACTGTAAGGTGGGTCTGGGGGACTCAGTTTCCCCATTAGATGGAGTTTTGGCGTGCTTCTTCCCACGTTAAAATTGTCTGAAAATTATCAAGTTAATTTGTGTTGTGGGTCAGTGGGGTAACTTCAATGTTGAAAATACATTGGAAAAATGAACACATTTAAGTAATGTTAATAGTGATTAAGAACTGTCATGAAGAAAGTGTTCTTCATTTGTAGGGTATTTCTTTTTTTAAGGTTTATGCACAAATTATTTTTCTTTTGTCAGAGATCAAGTCTTATATACTATCTTTAGAAATTTTTAAATGTAGACGCAATTTTTCTGGAAGTATTCAACTTTGAAGATCATGACTTAAAAATTTGAAAGATGGGCTTTCCTGGTGCGATCCTTGGGGCTTCCCTGTTATGATAATTACCTTTGAGATAATTTGATATTTGGATAAGCTGCAGGAATTGAAAACCTTTTCATAGCTCTGTGTTTTGTAGCTATGTCCACTCTTTGCATTAGGATGTCACCTTTTGCTGTAATAAAGGTGAACATGTTACTATAGAGTGACAATGCAGAGAAATGAAAAGAAGGGTTAAAAATATCCTGAATGTTAGTTTTGTGCTGAGTTCTGTATTTTTCAGAACTAAATATCCCAAGAATCTCCCTTGAGAGAAGCTGATGCAGTAAAGCTCAGCTATACTTTATTGCAGTCGGTGACAGCATAAAATCTTAATTTAACTGGCTTTTCACAAAGCAACACTCAGTGCATGCTAATAAGACTGCGCTGCTTTGATAACTAAACAAAGAAATTTATTGTTAGTTTTCTGCAATGAATGAACAGAAATGAGATTACCTGGATCTTCTGGATTTGATTGAGATATAACAGCTTGATGGAAACTGTGTGGCTGCAGTTCAGTACTGTCAGCTTGGGACACAGTCTGAAAGCTACTATGAAACCTAATTTTTGTATTGTCATTTCAACAAGGCTGTGCCCAGGTTTAGAATGTGTGGTTTTAACTTCCTGACCCTGTGAGTGTGTTTGGGAGCTGCTTGGTTTAGTGGCAAAGGAGGCGGCATCCTCCATTCATGTCCATGTCCTCTGGGGTACACTCTGTCCAAGACTGATCCTACCATATTTCAAACCCAAGACCTCAGCACTGACCACCACCAGCCCCTCCTTTCATTCCATACATTTTTCAGGGCATAAAAGACCCAGAGCAGAAGGAAGGACCCACTACATGCCTCCAGCCAGAAACACTGCTCACACATAATGCATATTAAGTTTCTTTTTGTGAAATTTAGATGAGAAAATATTATCCATTTCTGTATGCAAAGGACTTGTGGGCAAAAGATACATGTAAAGTCAAAACTCTCCATAAGCCTCACTGGGTATGATGGCAGCCTTGCTAACTCCACCAGGAGGTGGAGATCTATGTTATGAGTACAAGCATGCCACATCCAATATTGTCAGTGGCTGGCATCTAACACTGGTATGAAATACAATTGGTCCATAATTCCTGCGGCCACATGCTTGTAAACAGCACTCCAAGCTGTGCATCTGCGCTATGTCTGCATTGGAAAGTAATTCAACACAACAGGAGTGGTTCAGTAGGCTGGAGCAGTTACTTCTCAGTTTCCTACCTCTGCACACTGAGTTATAGGGCTTTTTTCATCAGACTCTATATTAGTTCAGGCCCTGAAACAAAACTCCACACTATCAATGTCATCTGAAGGTGTCTGGAGGATTGAGGGTCAGTTCAGACTCCTATTTCCCTTATGGCTGGGAGGCATTTGATGTCCACCTCAGTTTGAGCTTCTAATATTGAGCTTCCTGCAATAAGAACCTAAATCATGCACGCCAAAACTTCACTCTAAAACAATGCAGAGAGAAAGAAGTGGGATGATCAGAAGACAGATACACTTCAAAACCACATAGCTGCCTTCAATTAATTGCACTGATTTGTTTTTAATGTACGCGCAGCCATTTATAGCTGTGACTGTAGCCCATGCACACAGCATTTAAACTGTCAGCTGAGTAAAGAAATCATTGTTATTTTTGTTATAGTCACAAATTTAGAAACACTTAGCTGGCAGATGCTTAAGTTCGAGGGAAAACTAAGCAGAGTCAAGAGAGCAGTTTAAGTATTTCTTTCACTAAAGACCATGAAAAACATAAACATGAAAGTCAACATGATAGAAATTGCCTGAGCACATAGGACATCCAGGAAGTGGCAAAACTTCAATCAAAGGAACAACAAACGTCACTCTCTGAGATCAGGAACTGTGAAATTACTTGTTATTACTGTTACTTTGTTTTTCATATTTCAGTATATTTTTTAAGACATTATTGTAATCTACTGAGTTTATTGACTTCTTCCTGTCCTCTTTTGCCTTTATTTTTTTATGTTGGGGTTTGTTTTTTGTTTTTTTGGGGGGGAGGGGAAGGTGGTTTTCTTGTTTGTTTTATTTTCATTACTAGTGAAAAATAAAAAACTCCAAGTCAGAAGCAGTAACGAAGAACTAAAGCCTACAAAATAAACAGCCTTGAAAGTCAGGAAAAAGCATAGCCACTGATGGGATGTGGACCAACACCAATTGTCTATCTTACGTTTGAGCTGGAACCTCAAAATTTTGAAATCTGATCTTTTCCTACATAACAGAAATCCAGAAACTTTTCTTCTAGATATTAAAGAAATCAGATTGAAACTAAGTAGGTAAGCAAATGGCATCATGCAAGTACAGTGAACAGCAGCATAGAGAGTGAAGAGCTGAAATGCTTTACAATATACCTTTTTAGTAGAGGATAAACCTCAGACTGTCCTTGTTCAGCTCATATCAAGGCGTACCAATTTGGTTGCGTTTGCTAGGCTTTAAAAAAAAAAAAAGGAAAAAGAAAAAGAGTCCATTAAATACCCGCTGGACACACTTGAATATGTGCTAGTGTATAATTCCTTATCTGAGTCTCATGTTAGGGCTGTTAGTCACACAGTTGGTTGCTTCTGGCACCTATGAAGAAATAGATGGACTTTACATTATACCCTGTTGTGGCTTTATGAATTGAGACATTGTCATACAAAAAAGGGAAAATACTCAACTCAAAAGAATTCTAATGAGAATTTCCTACTTCCAGTCCGAGGCTTGACAAAGAAAAATAAGAAATCCTTTCCAAAGTCTTAATTTATTGTTAATTTGTTGGATTTATTTTAATGATACATGTAAACTTGTGATTAATAATTATTGGGCAAAATAAAACAAAGGCAAACCCAGTGTGAAAGATCAAGAGCTAAAGAATTGCTTTCTGTTGTCTTTTCTTTTTCTTCTTAAAGATTCTTTCAGGCCACCCCTGCTTTAAGGGGACCATCCCTATTCATGGCATGGGAAGAAGAGTAATAATTTTTCACTAGTCATTATTAATTATTTTTCAGTAGTAATTCTTTTTCATGAGTTCATCTTGCCTTGCTCTTAAAAATAAAAACTACTTGTTAGCTTGGGTTTTTTGATTTGAAACCCAGAGAAATTTTGTCTCTTTATATAATAGATTACCTGGCACTGGAATTTTACTGCTCTGCACCATATTTGTTTAACCTTTGTATCTGCTTCTGAAAGAGGGAGAAAATGGCTGACAAATGTGTAAGATTCAGTTTCTTAAAACCTTCAAGCAGAACAATCAGCTGCTGTTGTTAAACAGGAAGCTGATGGTACCCTCTGTGAACAAATGTAAGAAAGGCTAAATAGAATGGCAGCCTACTACTTCATTTACAAAGCCTTTAGATGAAAATCTAGACATTCCTGGTTTTGTGGTAGCTCACCAAGTCTTAAATCCAGTCAGTTCCAAACATGAAGACAGTGCCTCTATTTTGAACAGTGAGATGTCATTCAATAGGAGCTTCCAATATTAATTAAATGCTAATTATTGTGGGATTAATTCTACAAAAGGCAGTTTTAATTTTATGCTTAATGTTGTAGAGTGAAATTGTTATTAGTTTTAAAACTGGTTTTACTAAATTGTTAGAAAATAAGTAGGTTTGTCTCAATCATTTATTCATGGTAATATATATTTCCCTTATTTTGAGTGACAAGTTTTCCTACGCTTTTTGTCATCTATTTTAAAATACACCTGATATATTGAAAACTTTTGTAAGATTATTATTTCCCAGTGAAGTGGTGCAGTGTAGGCTACTTTCAGGGTTAATTCCCCTGCACAGATCAATAAAAGAATGCAGAAATAGTGGTAATACAGAGGCTGAAAAGCTGGCACAGTGCTTTGAGTAACTAATACTTTGCCTGACAGTGGAAATCTTTCTCTTTGCACATTGCAAAGATTGATTTTTCTTGGCTTTGAATTTCTAAGGCCATAGGATTATATAAATAACTTCATAATTTTCTCCGTACATGAAACACTGTTCTGTGTCAAATTTCTAGTCCTGCATATGCAGTGTAACACCAACCATAAAATAATAATAATAATAAAAAAAATCTTTCTTACTTATGCTTTACTTTATTTTAGAAGATGGCAGAGAACACAAAGAAGAAATTTTTACTTGCATTTCTACTTCCAAAACGCTTCAAAGAAGCATAAAACAAAGATTTTGGAACACAGTTTTCTTTATTTTCATATTAAATCATATTCACAGAGGAGGCTTTGTTTGTTGGTTTTTGTTTTTTTTTTCCCTTAGTCTTGTAATCACTATGTTTACTATGGCAAAGTAAGTATTTTCATACTTTGATCTATTCCTTTCCTTTTTGTGTTTTCTGGGATGAAGTACAGAAATGGCCAGTCAATAAGAAGAAAAGAAACAAACATGATTTAATTGTTGTCAATTCATGGGCATTAAAATTCAGTTACATTGTGACATACAAGATAATGATAGAGAACATTAATTGACTATTGATAGAATATTTTCTCACGGACAGAAAATGGTACAGACTTTTATCCAGTTCTTAAGCTGCTTTTTAAAGTTTTTATCCAAGCACTTAGCTAGCTTAGTCGAAAATAAGAGAACATTCTGACATTTGATATTATAAAAGAAAATGGAGTCAGTAGCTGTAAGAATAAATATAATTCGTGTCTTTTGGTCTATTTGTGCCCACTTCTCAGGTAATCATACACTTTTTATGTTTTGTTTTATTTTTTTTACCTGCTGACATTAGAACTTTTTTTTTCATACAAACATATTTTCATCAAATTATCCAATTATCGATTACAACAATACATAATGTTGCATATCAATACACAGACCTAAATCTAGCCAGATCCCAAGGTAGACTACTGAGCTGTTTGTAAGTAACAGGATGAATGCAAATTCTCACACTGTACTCCACTACATGAACATATGATTTTTAGCAAGCAGTATCTTCAATGCAAGCTTACAGGCATAACTGAACTGATAAATTTGGCCATCTGTGATCGTACACCAGCTCAGCATCAATCTGGAGAACCAACTCCTTTGTTGCCTTGTGGCCTCTTTTGTGGCTGCCAAGTTGGGAGCTCAGGGGCTGTCCCCAGAGCTGAGGGGTCATCTGGGTGGTGCAGAGCCTGCTCAGCCACCAGCCTGGGGTAAGGGTGATGCACAAAGCAAGGGCGGGTTGGGGGGATGCTACACCCGGGCTGTCATGGTGGCAGCCCAGAGTGTGGACACAGAAGCATAAACAAGAGCAAGCCTGAGATCGCTGTGATTTAGGACCTGACCAGCCATCTCCAGAGCATTGCAAAGTTGGTGAAAGGCTGAATTTGCCTTTCCCGCAGTGCCTTTGGTCTAGCAGTGAGGGCGCTTCAGCCAGCCCTACGAGTGGGTTGGATGTGTACATTTTTTTTATGCAGGCAAAATATCATCCCCAGTCCTGCAAAAAAACCAAAAGATGTGTCTGGGTGGAACCCTCCGAAGGGTTTCCCTGGAGAGGTAAAAAACAAACATAAAATTTCATAAGGGTCTCCACCTCTGTGCAATAGGAAAACCACACAGCCTCCTCCAGATCCAGCAGATCTTAGGGGAGGATAGAGCTTAGAACGAGCTGCATAAAAGGCTTCCCTCTTTACAGCAACTCTGGGTCTAGCTGGGGTAACAACTGGGATATTCTCTATATCTTTTCCCATCCCATAACCTCCCTGTCCAAGCTTCAGAAAAGACAATGAAATAGTCTGAACCTTTTTTCCATGTTTCTGAAGGCTGGATGGGAGAATAAAATGTATTCCTCTCGGTCCTGGTCCAGTCTTGCACACCCCATTCCTTTTCCTGCATGCATATTTTAAATTTCTCTTCCATTTCCATTTTTTTTCCCCAGGGGATTCAGAAAAAGTTCTCAATGCCCTGAGAAAATGTGTGAAATGGACACTGATTTAAAAAATTGCTGTTTGGTAAAGATTACATGGGTTTAGGGGTTCGCCCTGTAATAAGTCTCTATTTACAGCTAAGTGATAGAGTTTCAAGAAAATTTAAATCCAGGTGGATTAAGAAAAGGGGAATGGGGGTTTGGCACCAAGATTACTTCAACTGTACAATATAAGCAAATATCCATAGTGGATGCCAATATCCTCAGAAAGATGGAAATTTTCCTCTGAGCTTGATGGGAACGAACTCCAACAAAATACTCCTTATGCTATTGTATTTTTCGACTACAATCCTACCATATATTGTTCCTAGTTTGTTAACAGCATTTTAAAACAGGACCACAACCACTCCAAGAAAGAGATTTATTTACTCATGTCCATGGGAAAATCACTACACCAAACCGTTCATGAAAGCACAACAGTTGTGTCCTACTTGGATAAATACCACTAAATCTCATTTAGCTATGGAAACAGTGGGAAACTATAAAACTTTGCAAAATACAAATATTGGTCCTCTGAAATCTTCATAGTCAGCAAGCACAGAATAGGAAAAAAGAGTCCTCCATTCTTAAGTGGTAGAATCAATACTGGACACAGAACATTAAAACTGCCTAAAAGATTACTCAAGACCAAGATATTTTTAATCAGTGGCCTCTTGGTTTTTTGGGTATCCAGCTTGAGACACCATAAGTGGAGTGAATTTTCAGAAAGCCTTGAGCACCCACTCTCTGAAAAACTGGTTGCATTAAGGTATCTGAAGATGAGCACCAAGAATTGCTGTATCCAAAATAAGTTTGCATCAGAAATCCAAATTCCCTCAAATTGGAATTTAGGGAGGACCTAGCGCTTCACACAGCTCTGAAAATCCTAGGCACCATGCACAGTGCGTGTTTATCTCTGACACTGGCAGACAGAGGTAAATATCCTCCACCTAGACTGCTGCAGAGAAAAGAAGTATTTCAATAGGTTTTTTTGTTACATCTTTTTTTCTGTTAACTCTAGAGAGGATTAGCTAAATAATTCCGAGTTAGTGATACCATTTTTTCATTGATATTTTAAAAAGCAGATATACTTTTTAGACACAAATAAGAGGTAAGGGAATGAAGTTTGGTTTAGTTTTTTTTTCTTCTAAACCTTAATAGCTGATTTCAGGTTTTATTTAATAATCTTATTCTAAGACCTCATAATTTTAATGAGTTTTTTTTCTAATTTTTACTTCTTATGATGTATAAATAGGTAAGAGTATCAAATATTGTAATGTTATTTTGTTAAGACAATAATATTTCAAAGGCTAATGTAAAATCAAGCTGCTAAAGTTTACATTTTCTCTGTCCAGCAGTTCATTTATACAACTGCCCTGAGTAGGTGCTATATGCTGCTTAGCAAATGGCCTTTAAGAATTTAAAAACAACTCAGTAAAGCTACTCAAAGGTAATGTAATACTTAGGCATCTTTAATAAAAGCTAAGAAAAAAACAAGGTTTTCTCAATAGTTAATTATTCACCCCCTCATTATCGACTTATACACAACAAAACCACAATAAAAATGTTCAGGACAACTAATTGCGCTTGTTCCTACGTGTAAGCTTATTTTTCAGAAAGGCAAGCTTTTAGATTTTAAAACAAGTCCTATTTTTTTTTGGACTGTTCTATCTGCTTTTATTAAATTCTGTGTTATTCCCATGCAAAACCATTGAAAAAAGATATTTTCTAACCTACGTTATTGTGAGGGTTTATGCAAAACCTCACTTATCCCCTTTAACAAAAAAGATTATCTTATTTCAAAATTCATGTTATAATTAATTTGTAATGTTTCTCAAACTGGTACAAATGTGTAAAATCTGTGCTTTTAAAAGCTTCTGCTTTGAGTAGCCTTACATTCCATAATTGTGCCCTAGCAATCACCAAGCTCTATTGCATGCCCCATTCATTAAAAGTGTACTTTGTTGGGTTGATGTAGCTGAAAGAATCTGGCTCTAAAACTTCTTTACTTAGAGCTTCCATTAAATTATATTAATTTAAAATATCTATGGAATGGTACTTTTACAAAAACATTTAAAAAAACCCCAAAATAAAGCAAAAATTAATGGGTTGGGTTTATGAAAAAGACTCGTATAGTAAGCAAGAACGGTTAATCACAGTTTGGTTAACTTGCATGAGTTCATATTGAAAAGAATTTTTTCACATGTTCTTAATGAGTTTAAGACTCTTGTGCTTTAGGTACTTTCAGTTGTATGCTCTGAAGCAGTAGACACCATATAGCTTGTGCTTTTTATCAGGGAAGCCTACAAAGCGAACAGCTGCTTCATTAGGACTGCAGCGTTTCCTTGGCCTGGAGATTGGGTAGCGGACGCTGCCATCAGCCAGCCAGCCAGCATCACAACGGTCATAACCCAAGAGCTTCCAGGCAGCAAAGATCTGGCCAACTTTAGCAATCTGAGCTCCATCCTTCAAACACGCCTGAACTGCTTCGTCATAGGTCAGCTTGGTTGGGTGAATTAGGTAGTAAAAACGACCTAGTAAGGGAAAGAAGAAAAAAGGATCATTAGGAATATGGCCATGGATTGGAACATAGAATCATGGAATGGTTTGGGTTGGAAGGGTTGGAAAAGACTTTATAGACCATCCAGTTCCAGCGCCCAGCCACAGGCAGGGACACTTTCCACTAGACCAGGTTGCTCCAAGCCCCACCCAACCTGGCCTTGAACACTGCCAGGGATGGGGCAGACACAGCTTCTCTGGGCAGCCTGTGCCAGGACTTCACCACCCTCACAGGGAAGAATTCCTGGATTCCTGATTAAGTTGATGTGACAGTATCACAATTGCTTTTGAGGAGAAATGGAGATGTTCTACTGAAGAATCATATCAAAGAGTGGTACATTTGTGACTGTGCAATGTGGATGCTGCACTGCTAAAAATATCTAATTTTTTTTTATGGTGTGCTCATAAATATCAGGAGTAAAAAAAAAAAAAAAGTGAGATCACAGACTATTTGTACATAACCGTAGTGCTATATTTACTTCTGCTGGCACAGCACAGTGTGGCATCCCGCCCCTCAGTTGCATTCAGGGGTAACTGAACTGTTGCAATGTGTTTTCATCCTCAGAGGTAAAAAATCAGAAAGAAAAAGACTGGGAGAGAGAGATGATGGAAGACACCTTGGGATTTGGAGGAGGATCCCTGCTCTGCCTCTAACATTATGGTGCAAGAGGCTTTTACCAACATGGTGCCAACAACAATCCAGTGCAACAACTGAGGAACGCTGCAGATTTCAGCCAAAGCAGATCTCATAAAGCTGTAGCTTACTGTCAGAGAAGGGAAATCAGTCAAACATCCAAAGCAGTGCACTTCTACATGGTGCTCCCAGCATTAGCTGAAGACAGTTAACAGGTTTTCCTCTCAGAAGCATGGCATAGCAAGGTCTGGCCTTTGACAGCATTTGGGTGAGGGGGGCCTGGAAATGTGAGTAACGTTTCTGGTTAAGTACAAGCAGCATTTTCATTTACTTATTTATCTTTAAGAAAGCTGAGATATTGCACAGCTCCTTGGAAGCAGAGCTTGAGCCTGTGGTAGATCAAAACCATGCCTGTCATTAAATCTTCATTAGCAGTGTCAAAAGCACAGGCAGCAGTTCTGCAGCTCTGTTTCTCTTTAGGCATCAAAGGGCATATATATCCTTACTGTAAGACAGCAATGAACTGATAGTGCTGCTAAGAAAAATGTGCCCCCCATCTCAAGGTAATAAAAACATACGGCAGCAAGTAAAGCTCAGAAAGAAAGTCTCCCCTACTAATCCATAAGCAGCAATAACACTAACATTAATTTTCTAAGGAAATATAAATTCATTGTAAGCCTTTCATTCATTATTTATCACCACTGATTTGACAACTAACCAAGTGTGAGGTAGAAATGGATCAGAAAGGAACAGTGTTTATTTAAAGAAATAACAATTTCCAAATAAATTCACAACTTTTCAATCTGACTGTCTTGTAAGAGGCAAGTTAGCCAAAAAACATGAATTTATTTATGTGGGAATCTTCTAATTCCAGAGCACACTCTTTAATTCTTAATTAAGAAAGTAATCCAGAATAATATCCTTTTTCTTCCTCATAAAAATCAGGCAAACATACAAACACACAAACACAATTCTGCTCATTTTCAGATTACTTTCTTGGTGAAGAAAAAGCAAAGAGCAAGATGAAGAGTTAGGTCAGCTCCAGAACCCTGCAAAGCCCGCTTTTTGCTAAGCAAAGAAATGTCAGTTCAGATGACAATGTAAAGATAATTAAATTAACTTCGCGTAAAGGTTGGAAATTGTATACCATGATACAAACATTAAGGGGAAAAAAAAAAAAGGCATTGCAGCTGCGGTGAAGAAATGTTTAAAATATTTCATTGCTGTCAGAGACAATTTCTACAGTATTTCCACAGAAAAACTGCTGAGAGGAGATAATCTTCCGTTTTGTAAAATGCTTGCTTAACTCAATTTAAGCAACTAGAAGCATTTACAAGGTGTTGCTAAAGAGAAGTTTATTAAGTGGAAACCTGTTCCTACTATGTTATTAAGAAGTTTCCCCAAAGCAAACAGGATTTCAGACTTAAGGGAACAGGGATTTGCACTGATAGTGTGTAAACTTCATCTAGCTTATTAGTTGCTCTTCAAACCATATGTCAATTGAAAGCAATTTCCTAGGGATTTGCAGTAAGGTCAGGCTTCTGACATATGACATCAATAATAAAAACTCCTATATACTGCCTCTTCTTCAAAGAAGGGAACTTTAATAGTAAACTCCACAGGGGTGCAATGTGTATCCAGAATGTCTGATTAAATAAAATTCTGTTAATAATGTTGGTACAGACTTGCTGGTTTTTCACTGCTAATAGGTTAGAGGGGTTTCTAACTGTTCAATTTTAATTTAGAGGACAGAGGCATTAACTGTGTCTCTCTCATTAACATCCTGTAGTCGGGTCACTTCTACAGAGCATAAGCGTGCTTGATTGCATGGGGCAGAAGGTTTATGCAGACCTAATCAAACCCCAGCTATAATAACTATTTTAAGTTTTGCATGTAACAGAACAGCCTAAAGAGGAAAACCTGAGCACTTTAATACTTTATATCACTGTGACTGCAATATAAATATTTTATACCACTGTGACTGTGGGTGTTTGAGTGCTGCACCACCCCTGCAGATTTTTCCAAGCTCAGCTCTAAACTGAGATGTTTATTAGTAAGCTTTTATATTGCAGCTGGGTGTGCTAGGCAGTGGACATCCTCTTCAGAGGCACAGAAAGTCAGTATCACCCTATTTGCATTTTCCTGTATTAAGTGCTAACGCAGTGCCTTAGAAAGAGAGATCTTGGTGAAGCTCTCAGGAAGGATGCCTCCACGTGCAGTCAGCCATGGAGTACCTAAGCCCTAACACTACTTCCAATGGCTTATGGTTTGCTGGGGTAACCTCTTGCCCAGATTCATGGCTTCGCTGCTGCGCAGAGGCAGCTGAGCAGCAAGCTCTTCTTGGTGTGTGGCAGCACATGCAGGAGAAATGCCAAGTGTGGGAATGATTTCTGCAGCCCTATGCTGAAAATGGCCACAGAAACCAGTTAATTTGTTTTACTGCGCTCTAATTTGTGGTTTCATATGGCCATAAGAGACATTCTCAGCAGCCAGCAGTGTATATCTGTGGCTTGTACAATGTGTATACCCTACCATCTGCCCAGCAGACTCAGTTCACTATATCTCACATCCTGCCCAAGCAAGTCCAGAGGAGGCCATGGAGATGCTGTGAGGGCTGGAGCAGCTCTGCCCTAGAGACAGGCTAAGACAGCTGGGCTTTATCAACCTGGAGAACAAAAGGCTTCTTAAGGGGAGACCTTAGAGCAGCTGCCAATGCCTAAAAAGTCTACAAGAAAGCTGGAGAGGGGCTTTGAACAAGGGCCTGTAGGGACAGGACAAAGGGGATTGGCTTTAACCTGACAGAGGGGAGACTGAGATGAGATCTTGGGCAGAAGTTCTTTACTGTGAGGGTGGTGAGGCCCTGGCACAGGTTGCCCAGAGAAGCTGTGTCTGCCCCATCCCTGGAAGCATTCAAGGCCAGGTTGGACAGGACTTGCAGCAACCTGATCTAGTGGAATATGTCCCTGCCCGTGGAAGGGGGTTGAAACTGGATGATCTTTAATGTCCCTTCCAGCACAAACCATTCGAGGGCTCCATGAGTACTAAATGGTTGAGCAAGCCCATTGCTCCCTAAAATTGAAGAACATGTTGAAAATTGGTGCAAAGTAAGGTGCTTTCTGTTCATTTCATCATAGGGTCCTGATAAGCATTTTGATATCCAGTGATCACCGCAGATGAACAGATTTTGAATTGCTACATTAAATATGTGGGAATATTTTTTTTAAACCTTTTCCACACACCCCCACCCACCACCTGGTATCAGCAGTTACTCCAGTGACTCAGAAGCAATCACTTCTAAGAAAATATTAATAGAATCCCAGACCAGTTTGGATTGGAAGGGACCCTAAAGCTCATCCAGTTCCAACCCCCTGCTACAGGCAGGAACACCTTCCACTAGACCAGGTTGCTCCAAGCCCCACCCAACCTGGCCTTGAACACTGCCAGGGATGGGGCAGACACAGCTTCTTTGGGCAACCTGTGCCAGGGCCTCATCACCCTCATAGGGAAGAACTTCCGTCGAAGAGCTCACCTCAATCTCGCCTCTATCAGGTTAAAGCCATTTCCCCTTGTCCTGTCTCTGCAGGCCTGTTGGGTGTGTTTATTTCTCTTTTTGGAACAATGGCTACACATTCCCAGTGATTCTCAGAATTTTATTCTGAAATGTTCAAATAAGCAGTCAACATGCGTTAGAGATGACATTCTAGATCCTTCTCCCATTTAAATGGCTTGTGGTAGTTAACTTACCACACACATTACTGTAACAAGCAGGTGGTTCACAGCTGCATTTTTAACATGATCCTTAAAATTTATTTTTTGTATTTTTAACTCTGTTAACATGAGATTTTTACTTGATTCTGCTAGAGCTGATAACAAATCAATTATGTCCTGTGGTTCTGTGTGCAATGTATAGAACAAAATGCATGTTAATAAGCAGTAAGTGTTATACAAATTCTATTTATATTTTTTCTTTGAAAATTCTTAATTATAGAGAAGCTGATAGATATGTTTATATTTAGATGTCTTAACACTTTTCAGTGCAATAGATTTTTAGGTTTTTCCTCACAGAATGTCACTGTCCTCCTTCAGAAGACCTTTGAAATTAAGCAAAGAATAAACACTCAGCTCTACTATTGTATATTCCTTATGCTATGCCTCATGGCTCTGTGGGGCAGACTGCAACAAAAAGATTCATCTGCATCATTTATTCCCCTAAATTGCAGAAGCCCAAGTTGACTTTCTAGAGGGACTGTATGGAAGAGAAGCATCCCCATTCCTTGGGACATGTCAGGAAGAGAAATCGGGGAGGTCTGCAGCCCTTAAAGAAGCTTTGGACTGTGTCAGGTTGTCCCACCATACAGGGCAGGAAACAGACATTGGGAAAATTTCCAGACTTAAATTAGATACTTCCCACTTCATATATATATTCATTTTCAATAGCCTTTATCAATATGAGGAATGTAAAAGCAAGATACTGCCAGCCAATAGTTATCTCTATAAAGAAAAAATATGTTATTTCAAATATTTTGATGGTCTAATGGATAGCATTATGCTATTGTTACTCTTTGCATTGTTTTATGAAAGGCATCACTGTATATTCTTATAAACTGGTACTATGATATACAAAGTGTAGGAAATATACTTCTCCCTTTGCCTGTACAGACACAAACCATGAACTGTTCTTCTATGGAACACGAGAAAGAGTTGAGTATGAAGCAGTAAAATAGGCAAAACCAAAATGTTCTAGTCTAAGCGAAGACACTGTAGAGGGTAATTTTATAAAGTACTAAGATTATTTTACAATGAATTGCAGACAAAATTTACTAAAACAATTGCCTTTTGCACATAGAAGGAATGCATATAGAATTATTCATTAATGGTATAAACCCCCCATTTTTACCAGTAATTTTTTTGTGTATTCAGCTTATCACAGGTGGGATCCAACAGTTCCAGAGTAAAGACACTGAACCTGGATTTGAACTCAATAACTACATTTTCATTTTTCACCTTAATTGCTGAATGCCATTTTCCTGGTTTGTAGCTTTCTTCTTTAGGAAAAAAAAACCCAAATAACTTTGTGTGGAATTTAGGAATTTAGGTAAAGACTTTTTGCTTTGACTGCTGACCTATTTAAAATTAAGTCCTATTTTTTGTTATAATCTCTGATATTGTAATGTATTTGGGGAATTTCTTTCCCTAAAAAGCACCCAGTTAGCAGAAATCTAAACCTCATTACCCTCTGTCTTTATAGCGACTCCCACAACTGACACTCTTTGAGATTATTTTTGGGGTAGTTTTTAGCTTGTCTTACACTTGGGCCCTTGGCATTTTCCTAGCTTTCTTACATAAAGCTGAAGGCTGCTCTGTTTCACACTGTTAGGAGACTCCAGCAGTCACTGCCACCACTGGAAATACATGGTGTTCTAACCACTTCTCATTTTCCTTGGCTCTTCTTGAACTGACAGAATCAATATTGGGTGTTGCAGAAATAGCTCTTTGCCTGTAGCCACTGTCTTTGGCAATTGCAGTGTCATGGCAAAATTGGTTATTATAAGCTTTTCCCTTTACAGTGAGAAAGTTAACACATGCTGTTAAGCATACATGAGCTATCTGAACTGTTCAGCTGAAAACAGGCAATTGGTATTTTGGGAGAGTGAGGGTTTATTGTGGATATTAAGGCAAGCTTGGGACATGAAAAGTGGGGAACATAGCAGGGGCATGTGAGGATAACATAACTTGGTGAGTTTCTGGTTAAGGAAATGGATGCTGAGAGAAGCAGAAGCTCAGATTTTCTGCTGACACCTTGGGAGAACACTGAGCTGTAAGGAACTAGATGAGATGCTTCTTAGCTCCATATATCATCCTACTGCTATGTAGTTTTCTGTCTTGCAGGTCAGTTTAACAGACTCACCAAGGATGGCACTAATTTTTATGCCCTGTCTTTGGTTTCTCTGCTGCCTGTAACCTTATCCTCACCCTACCTCATTCCTCTTTCTCCTTTTTTCCCTGTCTTTCTTTACCAATGCACAGACAATATTTACCTGTCAGAACGACTCTTTTTTTTTTTTTTCCCCTCAGAAGTTTCTTATTCTCTTTAATGAAGAGATACTGAGGAACTGTCCAGCTGCTAGCGTGAAAAAGGGTGCTCATTAATTAGCAACAGTCAAAAACATTTACTCTGCAAACATTATAAATAGTGCAGCTAGCACATTTTAATTCTTTTTTCTTGTTTATTTTATTTCTCAACACTATTTCTACAATACAGACTAAATCTGCATATAAGAAATGAGCTCATATAGGATTTCACCTTGGATAACTCAGGCAAGAAAAACATGAGCCAGTATTTCATGGAATAATGCAGCATGATGAAAATAGCTACATTTTTGTTTCTGACTACATCCAGCCTAATTTAATATTCTTGGTTTCAGGATATGGGGGAGGAGGGGAGTTTGAGAATGTGGAGCAGACTTAGCACTAGAGCATATTTATCTTCCAAAGAAGGGCAGTGGAGCTGGTGAAGGGCCTGGAGCACAAGTGTGATGAGGAATGGCTGAGGGAGCTGGGGTGTTTAGTCTGGAGAAAAGAAGGCTCGAGGGGACCTTATCGCTCTCTAAAACTACCTGAAAGGAGGATGGAGCCAGGAGGTGGGGTCGTTCTCTTTGCCCAAGTAACAAGATGTAGGACAAGAAGAAAAGGCCTCAAGTTGAGCCAGGGGAGGTTTAGGTTGGATGTTAAAAAAAGGGTTGTCAAGCACTGGGACAGGCTTCCCAGGACAGGGGTGAAGGCACTGTTCCTGGAGATATTTAAAAGACATTTAGATGTGGTGCTTAGGGCCATGGTTTAGTGGTGGATTTGCCAGTGCTGGGTTCACTGCTGGACTTAATGATCTTGAAGTTCTTTTCCAACCTAAACAATTCTATGATTCTGAGAGCAAGGCTTATGTTTATTTTTTGGTGTGCTGCAGGACAAAAATGCCTTATTGTGGATAAGCAATCTGTGCATAAACAAAAAAGTCCATGCTCTTTGGTCTGGGTGGGCTGCAAGCCAAACATGTGCAAAGTTGTGTAGGAATATCCACAAGTGTTGTAGAGAATTGTAGAACTCTTTTGCACATTTACTTGCAATGTTCCTCTCATTCACAGCAATACTTTCTAAATCCTCTTCAGCCACTAGATTAAACCTGA
Organism: Psittacus erithacus; assembly: GCA_009867235.2. NCBI lineage: Eukaryota > Metazoa > Chordata > Aves > Psittaciformes > Psittacidae > Psittacus > Psittacus erithacus. The sequence continues at coordinate 38,543 of WYDI02015399.1, forward strand.
AATGATAGCAAACTGATATCAAGCAATTTCATACCTAAAGTAACATCTATTAACAGCAAAAAAACTGGCAGTCACTAAAATAAGGTCTAGAGCAGACCAAGCTCAGAGCAAAAGTGAACATATTTTAGCAGAGTACTATGGTTAGGGATCTAAATTATTGGGCATAAAAGCTAGAAATAAGTTTGCTGATAAGGAAGTATTAATCATATTAGACATGTTACTTGAGCAGGAGCTGCTTGACACAACAGCACAAACTGGTGATCAGAATTTTATGTTGGTGACAAAGTTAAGTTGTAAACCATCATAATTATAATTTAATTCAACAGGAAAGCTCAGTTAATGAATCACAGGTTTCTTAATCACTTTAACAGAAATAAAGTGGGCATATATCAACACTAAAAGAGTACACATCAATTTTAACGGAGTCATGGCAGAGATATTAGAAATTCCTGCCAATACAAGTTCTGAGTTGTAAAAAACATCTAGATGAACATGTGGCAAAGACAACTTTACTCTGTGCAAGAGCCCTTGTAAATTCAACAATAAAATTTTCCAAGCCTAACATAAGCTTTGACAAATCAAATATGTCTTTGCTGCCATAGGAGTTTCTTTCCTAAGCACGGAAACAGTCGTTTACAAGTTAGGGGAGAAGAAGACTCTTACCATTGAAGTTTGAAGTAAAACAGAAAACATCATATCGGCTTTTATCTTTATCCCAGAACCCGTAATTCCTGACCCCAGGCACTGTGTTCTTTCCTCCGCAGGGCTCCCTGGGCTTGGTGATGGGGTACTGCACGGAGCCATCACTGAGCCAGCCCGCATTACACCAGTCCAGCCCTGACCTCCAGGCATCGTAGAGCTGGTCAAAGGAGGCAATAACAGAGTCTTGGTCCAGGCACGCTAGCTGAGCCTCATGGAAGTTTAAGCTGTAACGACCCAGCCGTGGAGAGTAAGGGAATACAACGCCTGAAGTGATAAAAAAGGGGAGAAACAGCATTTACAGTCTGAAAGTGCTTAAAGATAGGCAGAGCTGGTTGAAATTTTGCAACTACAGGTTTTTCATTAGAAAATTCCAGTTTATCAGCTGTAAGATCAACTTCTCATTAAAAAAAAGAAGTAAATTAAAATTCAGCCTAGTTCTATTCTTTGTGGGGTGGGATTTAGAGGTCCTCTGGAAGCCATTTAGAAAGAAGAAACTGTAGTACAGTGGCATATGAACTATGTCATTTTACACATAAATTTTAAATTGAAATGTTTTGATTGACACAAAAAAGTGCTATGTTCTTTGCATGGACCCTTGACAGGATTTCCTGAGAGGTTCCTGATGGTTGCTTTTTTGTTTGCTTGTTTTTATTTTGTGTCGCATTATGCTAGGAACAAGAAGGTATTTCACATATTTTTTAGTAACATTTCAAGGCTACACTGGTAGGAAGCATAATTTTAGTGTCCTGAGGCCTAAAAGTAGGAAGTGTATAGGGAAATAAAATCAATGAAGCTGTATATGATTTTGGGGAGACCCTTCTGCTATTTTCCAGCTGGTGTTTGGCAGTTTGTCACCACTTAAGCAGGGAGACCTTCTCATAGAAGGCATCAGGGAGCACAGTTCCTTGAGCAGAAGACATGTTTCCCCACTTGCAGATGGTGAGCTATATAGCACACAGCATGCAGCAAAGAAAGCCCTAGTAGGAAGCCATGTGGGACATCACCTTTCCTCACTGCCTTCATGGCTGCCAAAAGCACTGCTGGCTTAAGCAAAGGATGCTTGCTGGATAGTCCGCCACTGTGCAAGGAGTATCGACCTGCCAAATGCTTCCTTCCACCCTTGAGGACCAGACACAGGCCAGCCCAAAGCCCTGTTTGTTGCTCATCAGTGGTGAGCCATTGCAGATAGATGTGGCGGAGAGATTTTCTCTGAGATGTCCTCTCTTAGATGTCCTTAGAGAGAGGACACCTAAGTGGAGATGGAAAATCTGGGGACACATCCAGAATTGTTTCAGCAGCAACACTGAATCAAAGTTGTTGCTCTTATCTGACAGATTTCTCCACAGTATACTTTCTGCTTGCTTTATGAAGAAGATCTGTAGTTAAAGATCACTTGAAAATGCTGAAGAATCACCTCTCCATCTGGGTTCTGATAGAAGAGAGAAACTGGAAATAAAAGTTTAGATAAGACCACCCTGATCTTTGGCAGGGTTTAGAAACTTAACCCAGATTAAATTTTACAGTTGGCATTAGCCCAGTCTCATAATAAGCTGAAATAAAACAGCATCAGAGAAAATAGATCTCAGAATGTTTATTCTCAAGCATCTCTGTGGAACTGAGTGCTGTAGGATGCAGAGGGACAGAAGATAAAATAACACATGAGATGAGCCAAAAACTTTACACTGGTATAAATATTGACCTTTTTACTTTTTCCCTGCTGTTGAATTCTCCCACCTGTAACAAGTTCCTTGCCTTCGGGGCGATGCAGCATAGGAGACAGATATTACATTATGGTCATGCAAGACTGTCACCATGCAATTAAGCCATTCTTCTTTCCAAACATTTAAATTCATTTCAGTGTCTATGCCACCGTTATCTTAACATCTCCTTTCTTTCTCTTTTCTCCCTCACTCCTCTATTGTCCAAGAAGTCCTATTTTTATTAAACAAAATTTTTGTTATTACTAAACCTCAGTGTGTTGGTCCAGGAAAATAAAGCATACAAATGTAAACTTGGCAGGGTAATAATAAACAGTATTCTGCTCTCCTTTGGTAATCAACTAGAGTGTCTGCTGAGGATCTTTCCTTTTGTAAATCCCTTGTTAAAGGGCTTTTTGAGTTATTAGCTGTTCTGAACTATAAAGCATGAATGGAATATAATATAACATGTGGTGTTAACTGTAACTTCATAAAGAAGCTGTAGATGTTTCATATTTTTCTGAATTCCTGTTTTCCCCTCCTCCTTCTCATCTCTTTTATAAAAAATTATTCATTCTCTCTCAGTGATGCTGGGTACAAATATCACTGGCTATACCAAACATGTAGCAAATGTCAGACGGGTCCAAGCTTTATTACTTTATTAGAAATCCATTACTTATTATTTTTCCAGAACCACTTCCCCTGACATCTGACTCCTTGTCCAGTATATGTGTCTGATTTGCATACACATGGAAAAAAAATACTAAAATCATCAGAGATGAGTATTTTTTAGTCAAGATCTAAACTTACATACTTCTAAAAACTCAACAAAAATTAATTGGAAATTATTCAAAGAAATTTGAGTCCTTAAGGTTTCCCCAATAGCTTTTTAAAAGGGGTTAAATATGCATGAAAATTTGTTACAAATCTATTTGAATTTGACATAATGTTTTAATAACATATATATGCACACAGCTGTAATATTGCCTTTAGGCTATATTGGGGTAGACTGCATGGAAGCTGATTTTTGTTTGAGTTCATCTGCAGTACAAGCCTGCAACTGATTAGCATTAATTTCACCCTACGGATGGGAGTGTCTATTGGTGATACTATAGAGCAAAATTGACTGGGTATGTGTTTTGTGTAGCCTTGTATTACCTTTCCTCTTTGTTAATTTATTTGTTTCTTAATTTCCCTACCAAATCTAGCTGAAATTCATAGTTAGATTTTACTATTGATCTTCCTTTTGTTACAATTTAGCAGTGTTGAACTTTGGTTAAATGCAAAGCACCTTCTTCAGTCTTGGATCTTATAACTCACCAAGAGATAATCCATCTCATCTGTTTTTGAATGGGCAAAACCTGTCCTGAGGCTTTTTACTGTTCCTGAACTACCGACTGAACCCAAACTCCTAAATCCAACTCTGTGGTTTACCGCTTCCAGACAAAACACCCATTTCCAAACGTTAGCAAATTCAGCATAAAAAATGGAGAAAGATAAAAACTCTCAGCCTTAGGTGGTTAGAATCAAATTAGTTTGTGGGAAGACTGACCTGAGGAGTCTTAATTTGACCTTTGTGATTCAGCTCGCTATCCTAAGGAAGCAGCTAAGCCACCTATGGAGTCTGAATAGGGAATATTAATTTACCATACAGACTTCTCGGTGTGGCTCCTCTCCCAAACACACAGTTCTCTGAAATAGGTCCTACCCCTGGGGAAGGACCCCCTTTCCTCCCAGCAAGAGAGAAAGAAACTGTGACACATCAATTCAGTGGAGAACAAATCTGTTAGTGAAAGAGGAAGGCTAGGTGAGGTTTGCTGCATGCACCTGTGACAATACAATCACAGTCCAGAAAATTACTTTTGTAATGGAAATTAGGATTTCTACCAATTAAGAACGTAAGAACTGGATGTATAACTTATCCTCCCCATACACACACCTGTACTTCCATACTCCTTACATTCAATTCTACAAAGATACAGCTCTACTTCAGTCACTGTGTTTTTTAGGGAATGCAAAAGAGATTATATTTGTGTGCCTTCTGTAAGCAATTTCAGATCTTATGTGCAGGTAATCCCCACAATTCAGTGCAAGGTCTTTGCAGTTACTCAATAGCTACAGACACATTGACAGTGCAAGAAGCTGTAACAGTTACCCAAGACAACAAGGTGAGGAAGTAAGCTTAGAAAGCCTAACTACTGTGGCAATTTATGGGTGTGTATTAAGCCAGCACCATACACAATTAGCAGTTTTAAGAGTATTTACACCTTGAACAAAGTAACACAAATTTCTGTTGACACACATGGGGAAAAAAAATAAAAAAAAAAAAAAAAAAAGGTCTTTTCACAGCCAGGGTAAAGAAATGAGCTTCCTTGAGTTCCAGCCCAAACAGAAAAGTATGTTTTCTTGTAGCCAGTGTAAACACAGGGTAACAGTAGGGCTTGGTATATGCTATACTGTAGGGCACAGTTTTATGCTGGCAGCTTCATACACTTGCTGGCAAAATTTTCCACGCTGGGATTCTGAAATTCTGAAAAAAGTGGAAAATCCCTCATTTTCCTTGAGACTCCATCTCCATTGCTCTGTTTGCCAGGGCTGACCATCCACCCACAGGGTGGGCTGCTAGCTGTTAGCAGGTATCAGTCTTCCTGAAAACAAAACTGAAGCTTGAGACAGTGTCCCTCCAGCCCGCAACATCCCACAACCAAGCTGTAGGCGTGGCTGCTTATTTCTGACAAGCACAGGCATATGAACTAGACTCACACTGCCCTGGGGGCAGGTGTTTTGCAGCCTTTACCAAAATTTGAAAACTGTTATCTTTTCTGGCTCTCTTTAGGGTAACTGGTATTCTTTCAGCATTTGTTTTTTGGTCATAATTTCCAGGTCATTTTTTTGCTCCTGTTTTTTGAACTTTTTACTTCACCTGAATCTTTCAGGTATCATTTCCCACAGCATTTGCAAACATATTTGCGACTGCAAAGACCTGTTACCCTTTCATAGAAGGAATTCTATTGCTCTGTGATTACTTACTCTTGAAAAACTCCTGTTGTCTGTCACAAGACTTTCTGTGGCCTTCTAGGGACCCACAAATGCTTTTTCATTATCCTATAAAATCAGTTTTATAGTAGATAGTACAACAGATTGTCACACAAAGGATATTTAAAATAGCTTTTTGTGTATGAATGTAACGGAAATACACAGAAGAAACAAATATGAGATATCAGGCTGAATCTTATTTCTCCAGCTGTTGAGACGATACAGCTGGTTTCAGCTGGTTGATTTCAACCAATTCATGCTGGTTTCAGCCACAAAATTCCCCATTTCTTATGTCCAGCCTAAGGCAAGTGACTAGATTAGAAAATGATTGCTGTAACAATTTGGAAGAATTTGTTTATATGAAGCTTGCAGATTCGTTTGATCTATTTTGAACTACGAAGTCTGTTTTTGAAAGAGGTGCCTGTTCTTTTTCTAACTTTATCTTGGACATAAAGGCTAACATACCTCTAAGCGAGATCGTAAAACCTGATGAGATTTTTGGTTTATGTGGAGCCACCCAAAGAGTTAGCTTCTATCTAGAAGCAGCTTTCTACAGAGATTTTTAGTGGCTTTATCGAGACCTGCATATTCCTAGTACTGCAAAAAGTAATTATTTCATAGCCTGTATTGCAAAACTTATGTGTTCAGTTATAGTCTCTCCCTGTAGACAGAAACTATTACAAAAAATTCTAGTAGAGTAAAAATTTGCTTTGGGCAGTTTAGCCTTGTTCCATTTTCTTTGCCCATGAATCTTATGAAGGAACAGTACACAAAATCTGTGCCTGAGCAGCATACCTGAGGGCCAGTCCTGAAACCTTTGCATGCTGGGAAGCTGAACTACACCGACCTGATCTAGTGAGATCTATTACAGTGCCTAGTACTCATGAGAAAGAAAAATAGTAAAGCAGTAACATAAAGAAAATTCAATATAAGATGGCAATTCTTTCTTTGCTTATGACTCGGGCAACAATATCTATCTGCCATATGAGGCCTTTAATTTGTTAAGGTTTTGACTTTCAGAACTTTTGACAGAGTGTAAAACTTATGATCTATATTTTATGTGCAGGAGGAGAGTAAGGCCAGTTCAGTAAGAAAATGATTTGGCAACAAAGACATCATAAAAAGAGTCCTGCTCTATGCAGAAATTACACTGTTTGCAGCCACCATGCCCTGCACAACCTTCCTGCCCTTAGACTTTATACCTGAGCTGGCCAACAGGATGGTAATCATGGCATGATCAAATAATTCTTCAAGCTGGTGGCTGCAAAATACTGCAGTGAATCCTACTCCTGAGCTGTAGGTACTAGACAGCACTGTCTCGTTAGTTTAGGGGGGAAATGGTGTGGTTCTGCATTGAATAATAGTGAAGAAAACACACCAAAAACATGCAAGGTATGTAACAAACAGACTGAATCTAATTCCTCTGTTTTTTCAAAGCTAAAAGTATGCAATTATTATGAACAGTTCTCAGACCGAAAGTCAAAACCACAGCACTGCACCAGCTACTAAGAAGGAGAAAAATGACTGCTACTGCTGAACCCAGGACAATGATGATCTCAGAAAGTATTTGAGTCTAATAAGAATAAAACACTCCCACATCTGAAGAAGAAAAAAGGCCCACTGAGGTAGAGGTCAACTACTTTCCTATTGATATATTAACATGCTTTCACCTAGCCAAAGCTATACTTCTTGTACAGCGAGCTCACATTGGAGTCATCAGCTGTTTTGCACTGCTAATGGGCATTTCTGGGTATAAATGGTTTTGCTTTGCTGCCAATTAACATCCTTAGGGCCACCATCTCAGGACATCAGGCTATTGGTGCAAATCCTTCCCGCTGTGAGATTAACCTTATTGTTTATAACAGATGTAGAATATTGGAATGGGCTTATACATTTTTTATTTTTTTCCATAGGTGATGTTTTTAATTCTTGATCTATTCTTCATTTCTCAAATACATGAAACCGTAAAGCCAGCACAACATAATGCTGCAGATGAGATGAAAAAATAAGCACAAGGGCATGCAAATATAGGAAAATATTCTATCAGCTATTAACGTCCATTGTAAACATAACTGCATTTTAATCATTATCACTTCAGAAGGAAACTTCATTGTAACTTAGACCCAGAATCACTGAATTTAATTGTCAAAAGCAGGGTTGACACTGGCACACTCACCAGTCTTATCTGATGGTTACATTTTACAACTAGGTTTTGCAAATTAAATTTTCCTGTCAGTTTAGGATACATCACCCTATAGCATCAGAAATGAACAGTCTCACAACTGCCCCACGTCTGACAGAAGTAATTAAAAAGGAATTGTTTCTTATGTTAGCCAGATAGTAGTTAAAATATATAAACTTTCCTTTGAGGAGAGATCAGAACATACTTGATTGAAGAAGTATGGTTCCTCCTGTCCTTATGAGTTTCCTGATATTGGAGGAGGGGAAAAACAGGAAGAAGTGGTGCTTTTGGATAGGATGGGCTGGAGTTGGCATACACTGTTTAGTCACAGCAGTAAGCTAGAGAGGATACTGTGTACCAGGAAGTGGTACTCAGACCTTGTATCCAAGGGTCTGGTGCTTTATCAAGAAACAGTCACAGTAAAAAAGGTAGAAAATCTCACTTTTTTCAGTTGTCTTACTGTCTGCAGTACAGAAAAGATTTCTCAGTGCTTTTTTACTCTAGTATTAACCAAATATTGTCTTTCAAATGTGGATCTCTGCATGTGCACACATACCAAGCTTCAGGCAAAACTTCCCAATTTGCCACTAGAGCCATCAGCATCTCTCCTTCCCCAGGAAATCCTGGCACAGCAGGAAGCATTTGTGCTGGAACCTCCTTGCTTTTAAGAGCAGAAGGCTAATCAACTTTTGCTTCAGTGGCACAATGCTAAGTGGCACCAGATGAGTATCTGATCTAGATGTGTGGTGTGATGAAGAATTTAAAGATTTTACACTGACTGTGACCTTTTTACATTGACAAAATACGATAATGCTGTAAAACACAGGGAAATCCCAACATCTGATATAGTTATGTAGTTATTGGGGAGGGACTCTTCATTAGGGACTGTAGTGACAGGACAAGGAGTAACTGGTTCAAACAGGGGAAGTTCAGGTTAGATATAAGGAAGAAGTTCTTTACTGTAAGGGTGGTGAGGCACTGGAAGGGGTTGTGCAAGGAAGTTGTGAATGCTCCATCCCTGACAGTGTTCAAGGCCAGGTTGGACACAGCTTGGGTGGCATGGTTTAGTGGGAGGTGTCTCTGTCCATGGCAGGGGGGTTGGAACTAGATGATCTTAAGGTTCTTTCCAACCCTAACTATTCTATGATTCTATTTAGCTGAATACAGAGAAGACTGACAAAAGTATGTACTTAGGATGAAACAAGACAGACAGAAAAATATTACCAAATCACAGAGCATCCTTGCAACCCAGGGGAGAGTTGCAGGTCTGCCTGCATGACAGTGTGAAAGAAGAAGAGATGTGCTATGGTCAAACACAGCTAAAACAGATGCTGCATTTTTCTGACCTGGCACTTGCTATTCCTCAGGTGCAGTAAATAGCTGTACTTACTACATTTTTATTTACATCCTTATTGTCTGGAAACCGCCCTGTGAGGTGGAACACTCTGGGGCTACTCACCTCTTAATGTATGTCCCAGACACAGGGCCCATGCCTGCAGCCTGAGCAGCCCAGCAGAGCTTTGCTTTCACTTAAGGAAAGCTGAACATTCTAAGCATAAACTGCTCTCACTGCAGCAGCTCATCTCAATAACAGCGTCTGCAACAAGCAACCATTGCACTGCGTGCCCAAGTGAAGAGAAGATTGAACACAGGAGAGCTCTTGGCTAACAGGGAAGAATAAAGTAAAATGCTTTTTCCTCCTACTCATTTCTGGTTTTGCTCAAAACTGTTTTAGACAAGTTAAACTGGACATGTGTATGTTCAGTTTTATATTGTAAGCATGCAATGATCAGCATGCATTCTTATTAAAGACGGATTATGTGAGGTGAAACAACTTAACTGTCCTCCTGGCATGGAAACTGTTGCAGGGCTTTTCTGAATTCAGAAATTGAAGCCAACCAGGAATAGAAGAATAGATGAAAAGGAATAAGCTAAGGTCATGCCATCTGTTTGGTTCAAGAACCACTCAGATAGATTTATTGTGCAGGGTAACTATAAAAAAATCATAATATACAATAAGCCTCAATGAAAGAGTTATATATTTCACTTGTTTAATGGTTTGAGAGACAGAGGTTTGATTTTCTTCTTTTGTATTTTTTATTCCTAACTACTTGTCACAGATAAAGTGATTTCTAAAAAGTTCTCTCTGACACACACCCACTGGTAAGTATAAGGGTAAGGGGGACAGCTTCACGCAACTTTTAGTTTACTGCTGAGTTCTGTACAGTGCTTTGGGGGAAAAGGCCAAATATTGGTTTACATGCATTCTACCTCACAAAAATTATCTGAATTTCTTAAGAGTAAAGGAAAGCTGAGTATTTGGTACTCTTTAAACCTGTTTCACTAATTTTTATAATGCTTTGTAGTCTATTGTTTTGAAGAATATTGCTGAGAGAAATGACTACAGACTACATGCAGGAGTTGTCTTGGCAGGCAATATTGAGCTCTATTTTATGCAATTATAAGGCTGGAAAAAACAAAACTGTTATCTCTGGAAAACTACTTTAACATTTTTCCTCTTTTTAAGAAGATTTGTATTGCTTGGTAATCCAAAATGTCTCAAAGTACTGTAAAATGGCTGTTAGGGGAATATTTAATATAATTTTGTCCAAGTTTACTATAAAAACATGCAATGACTTTTGTAAAGTGATAGGCAGGCATTAAAAATGTATGGAATTCTTTGTACTATGTTTAATCATTCTTTTTTTCCTCCCCATACACCAAGTCTCACTGGAAACAGAATATGCCATAGGCTAGCATAAGTTATAGAAGTCCTAATGTTCTTCTAATTTATGATTGTTGTCATGAGCTGTCAGGCAAAAATCCCCAAAGCACAATGAATCCCAGTTCTCAGCTTGCTGTTACCAGTGTTAATACAATATCAGCAGTATTAGGAGAAAAATGCAGGTATTCATAAACACTAAGAAATCTGAATTTAAATATGATTCAGATGTTACCAACCTTCCAGATTCAGAGCTACCACTGCTGTGTCATCCTCTAATCCTTCAATCACTTCGCACTTATATCTCCCGTAATCCTCCAGTATTATATTTGTAATTATAAGAGAGGCATCATTCTCACTGCTTTCCCTCAGCAGCACTCTGCCCTGGTAGTTTCCGTAGCTCTTTCTGTGGTGTCCCATTGCTACAAAGACGTCCACTTCTTTGAGGTAATCTGAGGTGAGTTTGGTCCACTTGATCCGAATCTTGTGGGTTGCTGAGCCAGCTGTTGATGTGTGTTCATGGTAAAATTTACATGGCAGTGTGACATTGCCACCCCTGTGGGAGAAGATTTTAGCTTGCTCTGCTACCACAAGTAGACGGGGTCCATTTTCTGCTAGGAATCAAGGAGAAAACAAAACCAAGAATTAGTTTGCAATCTACCTTTTAAAGAATGTATCTGGTCAATGCCATAGCAGCAAATAGATATATTATATATTAGGCCTGCAGCATCATTTCACTGCAATCATTTTGTACCTATGCAGCAGCAGGGTGTATAAACCAGTTCCATATAATTATTTACTTAGCTGTAAATTTACTTAGCCTGTGTGTATATACTCCCAGAGAGGCAGAAAGGCAAACTGGTTTGCAGGAATGCCCCCTCATATAGGCAGGGACCATCCTATACACTCCATAGTCATGAAGATAAAGTTGTATAAATATATTATTTCTGGGGTTTTTTTGACAGGCTGTGCTACCCTGGGAAAATCCTGGAAAACACAGATTTCACTGTGGCAGTCAACAGAGGTATCCAAAATTGAGAATGTTTCCTTCTTTCTGTACCTCTTGCCTGTGTTTTGCAAATTGATTTAGTAAGCTCAGTGTTTCTGTAGATATTGCTGTCTTCTATCACTAAGACACTGATCAAAGCTAGTAATGCATTACCAGCACTTTGCTCACTGGGAAGAACAACTGACCCCACTCTATACAACAAATTGCAAAAAAAGACTTTGCCGTTCTCTATGTGTGTTCAGAAAGCCAATGCAACTGCCCAGAAATGTGATTCCTAACTTTAAGGCTTAGTCTGAATCATAACATCACAGACTGGTTTGAATTGGAAGGGACCTTAAAGATCATTCAGTTCCAACTCCCTGCCACAGGCAGGGACATCTTCCACTAGACCAGGTGGCTCCAAGCCCTCTCCAACCTGGCCTTGAATGCTCCCAGGGATGGGGCAGACACAGCTTCTCTGGGCAACCTGTGCCACCGTCTCACCACCCTCACAGGGAAGAACTTCTGCCCAAGATCTCATCTCAGTCTCCCCTCTGTCAGGTTAAAGCCAATCCCCTTTGTCCTGTCCCTACAGGCCCTTGTTCAAAGCCCCTCTCCAGCTTTCTTGTAGCCTTTTTAGGCACTGGCAGCTGCTCTAAGGTCTCCCCTTAAGAAGCCTTTTCTTTTCCAGGCTGATCAAGCCCAGCTGTCTTAGCCTGTCTCTAGAGCAGAGCTGCTCCAGCCCTCACAGCATCTCCATGGCATCCTCTACACATGCTCAAGCAACCTGTCTCCAAGTGCAGCAAAAGCCAAGGCTAAGTTCCTGAGTGCAGAAGCTGCAGAGAAGCTGACCCTGTGATGCAGGGCAGCATCAGAATCTGTAGCTAAGCAGTGTCTCCAGACAGTCCTGGGCTTCTGAATCTTACTGACAGGTCTGCTGACTAAATGATATATTAATTTAAAGTGTAATTTCTGCCTACCTTCACTACTTGTCCATGCTGGCTACAGTAAGCAGCAGAAGAAACAGCAGGGTATGGAGCATTTTATGGCTATGGAAAAAGTTCAGGGCTGGTAATTGCAAAGACGAACTTGATGAGTGCAAATGCGCATCTGCTTAAGGAAAACAGGTATCCCAAATGTGTAGTTCTTTGTCTGGAGATGCTGTTACTATTACATGCACAGGACACACTAGCCAGGGCACCAGATTGCTCAAGAAGGAACAAGCTTGAGTGCCACAAGTTATTTTACCAGGATAAGAGACCTCCCTACCTAGTGAAAAATCATTACTGCAGAGCAGATCACCCGCATCTCCATAAAACTGGTTTTCTTTTTTACTGCCCTTCTTCGCTGGAGTGAGTAGCCCTGGGAGGGTTACTCCAATAACTCATCTTTCCCCTTTCAGAGGAGAGTATTCGAGGACAGAGGTGATCTGAGGCAAGGCACCATGGAAAGCGTTGCTAACACTGTTTCCACAGGATGAGGAGAAGGAAGAAAGTAAAGGTAGCCAGCATGGTTTGTTGGTTAATTTCCCTGTTTCCTTCAGAGACAAAGTCCCATAGACTTCAGTCCACCTTGGGAGGAGGAATGTTATGCTTTAGGGTGGTTATTACCAAGCAATCTGAATCAAAGCTCAACTATATTGGATCTTTAATACTAAAATAGTCAATAAATATTAGCAGAAAGGACTGGGGCAGAAGGAAGAGTCTGACTCAGGCTGCTAACACTTGCTCTTTCTAACAACAGCGAGTCTGTGCCAGCAAGACCTGGAGAGTTGCCCAGAGCACTGCCACCTCTGATTCCAGTATTAGCGTCCTAATGTGGTAGTGCACCTCTCTCCTGGCTGCTTCCCACGTCCTCTGGCCCTTTGCAGCAGCCATTACCTACCTGAGTTTATATTTCAGTAAGTGTAAAGAAGAGAGGGAATGGGAACCAGGGAAAGAAAAGAATGGCTTTTCTCAGCCTGTAGCATCTCTGCAGTCCCTGGAGTCTCAAAGTAAGATTCAGTGCTTGAAACATGCCTCCAGTTTTCTAAGAGACACTTCTTTTCTACAGAAAAAAAGATGATGAGGCCTTCTCTCTGTCCAGACAGCAGAGAAGAAAATTACATTGCTGCTGCTCCCAGATCTAGGAGAGGAGGAAGACAGAACCTCTGGCTTTCGAGGAAAAGCACTTAGCAGGCCGGGGGATGCTGCATAGTTTCTTTTTGGGCTAGAAGACATGAAGGCAGCAGGGATTTGGAGTTAAAAATGAGATGACTGGGGTTTGGCAAGAGGCCAAAAGGTCTTTATTATCCAGAAGCCAGGGAGAATCAGGGCCAGATTCACCTAACTGCATATTTTTGGGAGTACAGCAAAATGAATGGTCTTGGTCCTCCTGGAGTTGACAGAGGAGGAGTTAAAACCCACAAAACAAACAAAAAAAATGTCAGAACACAGAGCAAACCAGAATCCCTTCATTTATAATATGTTTAGCACTCTGGATGCAGCATTCCAGCTTAGTGCTGTGGAAGCTTAAATGAGGAATGAATCCTGCTTCCTCGGTTACCTTACTACAACAAGCTGTTGAGAACTGGTGATCTGATCATGGAAAATGGGGTCAACACTATTTTACAAGCTTGTCAGATCTGGCTGCCTTGGTTACAGGGCTCCTGATGAGGCTGTTCTTTTTGGATAAAATTATCTTTGTATCTAAATGGCAGGAATATCTAAAAGATGAGTGCAAGAAAGAAAAAGATGGGATATATGAGTGTTACCACAAAGTCCTGTGTGTTATTGAAGAACAGAGCAGCATTTTTTCTCAAGAACTACTTTCTTCAGAAGTATCACCATAGAATTTGTAAGGGGAATTGGCAGACAACCATAAATCCTGCAAACACCAGGTAATCCTTCGCTAATCATTTGTCTGCAACCGGACAGTTTGTATCCTTGCTGGAGACAAGGCAAACCACATACATTGCCACTCAAGAGCCTCAGACAGTGGACTAACGGTGAAGAATGTGCTGGGCCACCTCCAGCTGCTCCTGTTAGGAAAACAGATGGCAACAGCCTGGTAATTTGCTCCGGTTTCAGCTCTAAGGCCAGAAATAGGATGAGAAAGTGTCGTGGTTTAAGCTTAGTCGTAAATTAGAAAAAGCATGTAGCCTGCTTGTTTTCCCCCCACAACCTGTCCTTCC